>CM053509.1:155709300-155738650 GCA_028627145.1 Eidolon dupreanum | reverse complement strand
GCTGTGCCAAGCCATCCCCTCCTTGAGTTTCAGAGCCCAAAGAAGCTGCCTGTGGCAGCTGCCAAGACTAGCTTCCTCGGTGCCCAGGAAGGATGGCACACGAGAGCCAGGCTTCGGCCCTCTGCTCCAGGGGACAAACGGCTTGATTTGGGGGGCCTGGCACGGGTGAGTCTGCACCCAGTCCAAGTCCCAGAGCCACCCTCTGGGACTCTACCCATCCTGCCTTTTCTCACCAACTCATCCTGTAAAACACTCAGTGAGCGCCCTCTTAACAAGCAGACCCTGGAGTCGAGCAGATGCCACTCAAAGTCCAGCTCTGTCTGCTGGTTGGTATGTCCTCAGATGAGCGACTTTACTTCTTTGAGCCTCAGTTTCCTCTTCTGCAAAACGGGGACAATAATACCTACTTCAAAGGGCTGCTCTGAGGATCGGATGAGTGAGCTGGTCAGGATGGGTCAGGCTCTGCTATCGCAACAAACAGCCCCAAAGCCTCAGTGGCTCAACAGAGCAAACGCTCATTTCTCTTCGCACAGTCAGCCACGGGCCCGGCCATCCTCAGGCTCCACAAAGGCTGGGATGGGGACAGAGGGCTAGGGAGTGAGCAGCAGCAACAACAAGGTACTGTGGTTCGAAAATGACACGTGTCACTTCCCGCCTCCACTCACATTTCATTGTCCAGAAGCAGTCCCATGGTGACACCTACTTCAAGCGAACAGTGGGGTGTGAGGACCCAAGGATCGAAAGTCTGCCACCATGAGATGACACTGTGCTTCCCAAACATCACCATTCACAGGCTGCCCAAGGTAGCATCTCCTCTACGATTTCCTATTTTCCCTTTAAATGGAGTCAGGCTAACGTTTTCCATGTTAAACTTCATCCTAAACATGAATAGCCACGGATCTGGTGTTTTCTGATGCATATTAAAATAAATACATATAACTGTTCAAATTAAGAACATCCATTCACGTCTCCCTGAGGTACAACCACAGCTATGCCTGCCATGCCGGCAGATGTATGATGAGTTAGCACTTCCTGGTCCTTTACCAGTGCCTGCCCCCTGCCCCTTATTAAGCTCTCAACTCAGGCTAATTACTATTTTATTAACCATTTTCTCAGGGTATCCTCATGCCCACCTCATCCTCCTACCTGCCCCCCTCACAAGCTGTCCCGTCTTTGCTGGGCCTCCGTCTTGGCCGATGTGCCCCCCAAAACGCCCTAGATCCTGAAGGCTCCGTCGAGGCCCTGCCGAAAGGCCCCCCGATGTTTGGAAAGCAGCCAAGGAGAGGGAAAGGGTTAAGCCTGTCATGTTGCGTTCCCACCAAACACCTCTGCTTAAATGCAAAGTCCCAGTAGGGTGGTGTTTGCTATAAAGCCCTAAGAGTGATTTGTGAGGTCCTGAAGCCCCGTAATCTCGTCAGCGTAATGGGATTATATTTCAAATCACCGTGGCCTGTTCATTACCCATCTAAACTCCTCTGACAGAGGAAAACTTCCATAAACGTGCACGGGGCCCTAGCCGACGTCCCCACTCTCCGCCCTGGTTAGACAAACAGATGCTGAGGTCTGGAATGAAAAAATAATGTGCCCATTTATTCATTTTTCTGACTAGTCACAATAGATTTTTAACTGCCAATGAGTGACCTCCCGGAGGTGCCCGCCAGGCGACTGGTCATTTCCGCCTGCGCCGGCCCCCCTCTCCTGGGACCAGAGCTGGCTGCCAGGCCGAGCCACTCGCCTCCCCGCCCTGGCGGGTGATGCAACCCCAAAGTGAGGAGGCTGCCTGAGGGGCTCCCGGCTGTAATGCGCAAGGGGGCTGGGGGCTGGGGGCCTCCTGGGGGCCTTGAAGTCACACAGCCCCCCCCCTTGCCTAGCCGGGTGACTTGAGGACACCTTTAAAATCTTTGAACCTCAGTTTCTCCCTCTGTAAAATGGGGGCAATAAGAGAGCTCGTCTCGTGGGGAGGGTTCAGGGCATGGCTGGGGTCGTGTTTAGCTCCCACTCTGGGTTTCCTGGGACAACTGTGACAGGGAGGAAATAGGCCACCAAGCGCCAGGCCCTCCCTCCACCGTGAACTCTGGTGCCATACGGCTCTGCAGACAGGCTGGTCACTTTCTGGGTCACAGGGTCACAGAGCAGGCAGACGAAGGAGGCTCTGCCCGTCTGCCGTGATGACGTCTGAAGCAGAGGTGGGCCGGAGGACGGCGCCGGCGTGCTGAGCGATGATGCACCCTGAGGTCTGGGGTCAGCACACGCCCCACGCTGTGAAGTCCCAGCCAGCCACATCTCCCTGCTCCCTCTCCACACCCCTCCCGTGGCCCTTCCTTTCAAGGACTCAGCCACAGACTTCCTAAAAGCAAACCCCAGTACTGGAGGCTTGGGGGTCAGATCTGAATTATATGTGGTGCCCAGCACCCAGCCCGGGGCCTGGCATTGTGGTGGTGACAGCAAGTGCCTGGAATGGTGGCTTCCAGGCTCCCTTACCTGGCCAGGAAGGCCAGCTTCGGCTGAGGAGCCCGGCGAGATGAAAGCCAGAGTGTGGTGGAGGTGGGGGCCAGGCCAGGGCTGGGACCCAAGGAAGCCCCGCTCCAGCCACAGGGACCCAGCCACGGAAGGGGTGGCCAGGTAGGTGGATGCTCAAACAGCCTCAAGACTGAGCGAAGAGCCCGGGAGGAATGAGTGTCTGCCTCTGTTGTGTGAACTTAGACCCGTGACTCAACCTCTCTGAGCCATGTTCTCATCTGCACTTGGACAAAATCCCACCTTCTCCAGAGAGTCGTGTGAGGAGTAAATAAGATAATGTTACAGGCCTGCACATAGTAGGAGATCAGTAACTGGTAGCCATGGAGACAAGGGTGCCCGGTCGCATACTCACTGGGAATACCCAGGAGCTTGCTGGCAGAAGCTCGGGTCTTGGGGCAGCCCCAGCCCCGCCAGGGGGAGCCCCGGGGTCCAGGTCCAGGCTTGGCCCACCCTCTGCGGGCCTCACCCACACTGTACCCACCTGCCTCAGCTGAGTAGCCCCAGGCAGAGCTCACATCTTTATGCATTAATTCTAAGAATACAGAAGAAATACTGTGAAGCTAATTCTTTTTAAAATGATAAAATTTGTCTATATTATAACATTCCAGCCCCCAGCTTCCTGAAAGCTAAAAATATTTTAATGTCATATTTCCATGTAAATTTTACTTTAGGATTTAATATCCTTTTAACATACATTAAATTTTTAGCATTCTTCAAGCCCTGACTCTTTCAAGAGCTCAGCTGATGTGTGTTGGAGAAAAGGGCTTGGCAGAGGCTATAAATTAGGAGAGAAAGTTCTAGAAGCAAGGTTACCCCCAAACCTCTGTGCCCACCTTACCTTGGGAGTTGCTCCTCTGGTCTGGAGAATGAGCAAAACTGTGGACTCTTGGGGAGGTGTCGGAAGTCCCACTTTCCTTACTGGAAGAAGCAGCTGTGACTGGTGGCTTTATGGGGACCAGAAAGATTCCCCACAGCAGCACCCAAGGCCGAGGGGGCCAGGGTGGCCTGGGGGCCACCAGGCTGCCAGTTCAGGCCCTGATTCTTCCACTTCCCGGCAGGTGCTTGTTTCCCGGCCCCAAAATGGGGCCAAGGTCAAAGTTTGTGCGCAAGTGATGTTTCAGTGGATACCGGGGAAGGGAGAGGTTAGCAGCTCCACAGAGGAGTGAACCTCCAGGGTGACTTGTCTGGCTCGGCGAAGGGGTCTGGGTTGATGACATGTGTGAGCCGTGGCAGATGCCTGGGACTGATCTGGACCCCCGCTCCAGTGCCTGGAGGGAGATCTCAATCACCCGACTACACAGAGACTTTGCAAAGTCCAAGGTGTGTTCACGAAGCCCCATGGTTGGCCCATGGGCTGCATGCAGCCTCCCACGAGTTCTCCCCCTGGGGCTCGTCCAAGGGCCGCCAGGGGAAGGCTCTGAAAATGGCAGGAAGGGCTTTCACGGCAGCCTTTGGGGGAAGGTAGGGGTGGGCACTTCATGGCTGAGGTCTGAGTCCTACCTGGGGCGCTCGGCCCACCGGCGGCCACTTGGAGCTCTGAGGCTGCAGTGACCTGGGCTCTCATTCCTTGCCATGAGTCACCACTCCGTGATCCTTGAGTGACACACCCCACAATCTTTCTGAGGGCCCATCTGTGAAATAGGGGCAGAAGTAACCGAGCCTCCCTTGCGGGGCTGCTGGGAGGACCAGCAAGACCGTGCACAGGAGGGGACAGGTACAGCAGGAGTCCGAACAGGCTGCCGCTGTTGAAGGCTCCTCCACCGTCTGTCTGTCCAACCAGTCGTCATCCAGAACAAGAAATCTACAACGTGGAGACAGGAAACCCGGTGAGATGGACAGCTCTGCTTTCTAATCACCTTCTGCGGGTGATATAATGTATTGATTGACAGAGACAAGCCACAGTTTGGACTCCAACCAGTGTCTGTGACTAAAGGAGCAAGCTTGTTAACTTCAGTTTACAAAGCTCATTGCCATCCTGGTGAGGGGAAGGCAGGGGTGGGAGGGAGCTGCTGCTGCTGTGAGGTGCTGGGGGAACCCGGGAACCAAGTAGGGACCCCTCTTAAGCCTGCTCCAGAAGAAGCCCAGGGAATCCCTCCCAGGCAGCCACTAATAAGATGAGAGCAGTTTCCTGATGGGGGGGAGTGAGTTCCCCGACTCTGGAGGAATGAAAGCACCCAGCATTCATTCAGCTAGTGTCCACTAATGCCTGGACAGGCCCTGAAGGTACAGAAATGACCCGACTCAGAGTCTCTTTTTGGGAACTCATGGTCCGTGGGGCCTAGGTCCAGCCGCTATGCTCGGGTGACCAGATGTCTATAACAGGTGCTGCCGTGCCCAGGGACTGGAAGTGAAGAGTGAAGACATCCTTCTTCCCACACACCCATTTGCAGCTGGGAGCTGAGAACACTCCTGGGTAAAGACTCTGCCTGGCTCTACTGGATCTAAATGGAGGGTAACAAGCTGGCGGATGCCTGGGGAGGACAGATTCTGAGGCAAGGAGCCCCACGAGGAACTTGCCAAGCGGGAGGAAGGAGCGTGCACAGCGAGTCCAAACCTCATCCGTGGGAGGAGTGTGAACCAGAGATGGCTCTGCAGCCTCCTTCTGGGCTCAGGTGGCCTCTCTGAGGGCCCATGGCTGCGGTTCTGCAAGGCCAAAAGCTCAGTGAGCACAAAGAGCCCCACTAAATGGTCTTCATCGTCACCCAATCAATCCTCCACTGAGTACAGAAAGGGGACCCCCTGGCAGCTACTCCCAGATGCTTGGCTTCTCCCATGCATGTTGAGAAAGGAGGGTTTGGGCTGAGGGGAGGGATTTACCTTTGTCCCTGCCTAGGATGCTGTGAGGGGCCCTCAGGGACAGGACTATCACAGAGCAACTCCCAGCTGCCACCCACACCTGCCAACACCGAGACCAGCTGCCATCAGTGCACCCCCCTGGCGGACAGGAATTCCAGCAGCCGCCCTGCAGCCCCTTAATCCCCCTCAGTGCTGCCCCATTTGTGGGCTCATTCTCTCCTGAGGCATCCTCCACGTGGAACACAGCTTCCAGGCATCAGGAGGGACTTCCTCCCTAAATACCATATACACATCCCAGGCTAGGTCTCTGATTGGCCTGGCAGTGGTCACGTGTCCATCCCTGGACCAATGCCTGTGGCTGGGGCTGGGCTACTGTGATTGGCAGCCCCTACAAGGCCACAAGGCCCAGGGGAAGACTCCCCAGTCACCAGAGCAGAAAAAGGGCAGGGGACAGGGAAAATCGATGGATGTCTTCAGCAGTTATTGTGTGACAATCACTGTGCTAAATTAAATTCCCTTTTGTTTTTTCTTAAAATCACTGAGGAGCAGCAGCCAATAGTATCATTTCATAGTAACAACACCTAAAGGGTGAAGGAGCCTTGCCCAGCGAGGAAGGGGCGTTTGTGGGACATGGATCTGACTCTGACTCCAACCCAAGTGTCTAAAGGCACAAAGGAGGGGGGACCTCGCTTCAACATCCCCCAGGAATAGTGGCGTGTGAGCGTATGAGTGTGTGTTGGTGTGTGTGAGCATGTGTACATGTGAATACAAATGTGTGTGTGTGTGTGTACGTTGTGTGTGTGTGTGTGCATGTGTGTGCATGTGTACGTGACTCTGTGTGCGTGTGAGTTTAGTCCACGAGCAGCCTGCTCATCCCCCTTCCCGGGCTGGGGCGCCTACCCTCACACACCTGTGCTCCGGGCACAGCCAGGCTGGTGGCCGTCTGCTCTCAGAGGAGTCCGTGCCTGGTCTCTAAGCAGCCCCTTCCCCACAGCTGAACAGCTGGCCACCATCTTGGCACACATTTCCCTGTCACATCTGATTTGCAAAGTTATGTCTGTAACAGACCCACAGGAGCGTCCAGTTGGGGCTTTTTCAGGTCAAGGAGTATTTTCCATAGTCTCTAGTTCTTCCGAGGAGAAAAAAGAATGTGAACGGCCCTCCTGCCTCCGTTGCCAGGCCGACATTCCCACTGGCAGAATCTTCCCCTGTTGCCACCACCCTGGGCTAAGGTCTCAAAGATCACCCTGAGGTCCTGCCATTATCCCATTTTACAGGTGAGAAAATTGAGGCTCAGGGGAGTCATGTGGCTTTCCCAAGGTCACACGGCTGTTAAGGGCAGAGCTAGGATTTGAACAGGACCTCTCTGGCCCCCCAAGTCCCTGCTCATCACCATCATGTCCACAGCCTCCCTGCAGATGCCTGAGCTGGGCCATCCCTGCTGGCCTGACTCTGAGACCTCCTCCTCAAGGAAGCCTGCAGAGCTGGTATGGCCCACCTTGGCCCCTCAGGCTCTTACCCACTTGCCAGAGCATCTGAGAGGGGCCCCCAGAGCTGTGTGGCTTTGATCCCCTGAAGTCATGGTCTTAGCCAAGGCACTTTGACAGCAGGAACGGAAGGAAGCCCACAACGGACGCAGGCAGGGGTTCCCATAACATGCCATGGGAACCGAGCAGGCCCTCAAAGACCAAGCCACACTCTCTCACTCAGAGGGCTGGGTTGTCGGTCACCTCTCCTCCATGCCTCCTTTTGGTCACCGGCTGGCGAGGACACTCATGCCCCCCAGGCCCACCCCTACCACCCTGACTGTCTCAGCTCCACCTTTGAGCACTAACTCCCAGAGGGCAGCTGAGGGCTGCGGTGGGTCAGCAATGACAGTCCTGACCAGGCCAGGGAGGGGGTTCGTGCAGGAAGTGTCTGTCTGTTCACAGGAAGTCAGGAGTTGGAGGCGGGTGACCATGCAGTCGCCTACACGCTCCTCCTGCCCAGACTCTCTCTCTTAAGCTGAGGCCCCAGGCATGTGACCTGTGCCGACTGTCAATACCCTGCTTTGCTCCGTTAGCACCTGGAATTTAGTATGTGCTCAAAAAACAATTGTGGCTGAATAGAATGAATGTTAAAAAGTGTTCTGGTTCCCGAAAGGGTTCCATGGACACAGAGGTTTGGGAAACGCTGTGTTCATGCAGCTAAGCAGTTCCCCCATGCAGGACCCCTCAGAGCCTTTAACAACAGGCCACTGTGCCCTGTGCTCCAGAAGAAGAGTGACATATACATTTCCCAAGCACCCTTTTTGCCGAAGCATGTGTTCACATTTCTAGAACTGGGGTAGCTCAGGACTCAGAGTGGCGATGCTATTTCAGGCTACCCAAGGGAGGCTGTGTCAGGTCCTGGCTGAGAGCATGCTCTCTGGAGTCAGGCAAATCAGTTCCATCACCTATTAGCTGTGTGACCTCGGGCAAGTCACTTTACCTCTCTGAGCCTCACTTATCCCATACACTTCCATGGGGATCATCAGGGCCGCTCCGTCTTCGTCCAGGCTCCCATAATCAACCTCCTAGTAATAGCACACATAGTAATAGGCTCCTCCCTGGCCTCTCTGGCTGCCGCCTGTCTCCTACCCCAAGATATGAGCTCTGAGTCCAGAGGACTCAAGTCTGTCTTATTCCCCACTCACTGCATCCCCAGCACCCAGAACAGGCCTGGCACAAAATAACATTTGTTGAATGTATGTATGAGCGAATGAATGAACTGATGAATGGGTATTCCTGTGTGAACACTGAATTTATTCCGTGTCAGGCATGGCCTGGCCAAGCAGCCTATAGCCACCTGTTCCCTTTACTTCCCTCTCCCAATCCTCCTCCCTCCTTCTCTCCTACACTTGTCTAACGTGAACCTAAAGGAGTTCCAAGTCCCACCCAGCAAACGTTTATTCATTTTGAATAATTATATCCTATAAGGAGTTGGCAGATGGCGAAAGATGATTGGGAGAAACTCTCGTGTACACGTATAAACAATAGCCTCCACCTCAAGAAGGTACTAGAGGCTCCAGGCCTGGCTCAGCGTCCAGGGTGCGTGAGCTCGTGGACTCTACCCCATGCCCCACGACAGGGCTATTGCACAGTGCCCATTGCACAGACGAGGAGAGTGGGGTTCAGAGTGCTCAGTGACTCGTCCAAGGTCACATAACTAGGGGGAAGCAGGACAGAAATTCCAACCCAGGTCCCACAATCTGATCATTGCACTTGACTGAGTGGCCATGGGACCTTGGGGAGAACACAGTTCTGGAGTCCGGATTGAAATCCCAGCTCTGCCTCACCTCCTAGGCCAGTAATTTGATCTCTGTAGCCTCCGTTTCCTCACCGAAGGATCATAAAAATTAAATGAGCTAGTAGATAGAAGAGAGATTTCTGAGATAGAGACGGTTTCGTGGCTGTGTATGTTCAGAGGGACAGAGAAACCTAGGAAGTGGCTGCCTCAAGGATAAAGCCCTTGGCTGGGCCTAGGGCATCAGGACCCAACACAGTGGCTGATACACGACAGGTGCTCAATAAACTTGTGGAACGAATGAGTGCCTTCTGCTGATGCTGCTGACTCTCCTGGAAATCAGACGAGGGCACAGAGGCACAGAGCTCCATCCAGGGTCCCCTGGACACACATCGGGAAGACAGGGGATGCAACAGAGCAGTGAACTTGAGGCCAGACACAGCCTAGACCCATTCTCCAGCTTTGGGAGCTCTGTGTGGGGTACATGAGCCTTGGTACATGTCTTTCGATATGACTGTCACGTCAGTTAAGATGGCTACCTCGTCCGCCAGCAGACCACATGATCAAGAAGGCTGCCTCAACAGTCAAGATGGCCACCACACCAGACAAGATGACCACCGCACAACTGCCCCGTCCGCTCCAAAAATCAGGGTCCACTGGGTACCAAAAGCCCCACTGCAACTGGATTCAAAACAGAGCAAATTAACTGTTAAACTGTGACCAGACTCCCAGTGGCGTGAGTCAAAACCCAGGGCAGCTTAAACTCTGGAAGGAATAAGAAGAAACCAGTCAGCCCATCCCTGCTCCCCTGAGAACGCTGGGTAATGCCTTTTTCCCCTTTGCCCTTCTGTTTTAGCAGAACCACAAAGACGCGGCCACAAAAATCAGTTAAAGCTTCCAAAATGCTTCTTTACCCCAGAAATCTTTTATAAAAGGTGAAAGATTTACAAGACCTGAAGAGCAAACCAAGCAGGATAATTGTTTTTGGAATGACCCCAATATTTTCACCCTGGTGACCCCGGCTGGGCATCTTGCCCCGTATTTACGATTCCTGGTCGTGCATGTGCTGCTGGGCGACCTTTCTAAGCCCCCTCCGTGAGCCCCCAGTCCCTTATCGGGCCTGTAACTCACCCTGACGTTATCTCTCGGGAGGGCTTTATGCACTTTAATTTAACTCCCCTCATCATTATTTCCCGGACTTCAAGGTTTTCTCTTTTGAGCTGCCCTTCCCGGGACAAGCATAATCTGTTTGCCATCAAGCCCAATAAATATGTTTGTGTGGGAGACGAGAACTGTTTGGGGAGAGTGGCTAAGGCTTGGGAAGCAGCCTGGGGCTCTCACCCCATTCTGGGCAGCCAGGGCTGGTTCCTGTGTCTTTGAACCCCTGTCCTCATGGGAGCCACTGCCTTAGTTTTCAGGCTGGGTGGCCAGATCTAGCAAATGAAAATATAGGACACCCAGTTAAATTTGAATTTCAAGAAACAATGTTTTTTTGTTTTTTTTGTTTTTGTTGTTGTTTTTTGTTTTTGTTTTTGTTTTTCTTTTGCTGTAAGTATGGCCCATTCAATATTTGTTTAAAAATCATCTGACAATCAAATTTAACTGGGTGTCTCGTATCTTATCTGGCATCAGCTCCTAGGGGCTGTCCCACTCACTCCCCCAAATGAAGATTAATATAGTAAAAGGTGTACTAGTTTACTAGGGCTACGATAGCAAAGTATCGTAGACTGGGTGGCTTAAACAAAAGAAGTTTATTTTCTCACGTTCTGGAAGCTAGAAGTACAAGATCAAGATGCCATCAGGGTTGGCTTCTTCTGACATCTCTCTCTTTGACTTGTAGGTGGCTCTCTTCTCCCTGTGTCCTCACATGGTCTTTCTTCTTATAAGACATTGGTCGCATTGGATTAGGGCCCACCCATATGACCTCATTTAACTTAATTACCTCTTTGAAGACCCTATCTCCAAATATAGCCACATTCTAAGGTGTGGGGGTTAGGGCTTCAACATAGGGATGTGAGGGCACACATCTCAGCCCACAACAAGGAGTATTTCACCACTTCCCATCAGAAAGTTCCAGAGTCTGGGGTATGTGTGAGGGCAGCCCTGTGATAACATGGACCTTGCCTGTCTGGAACCATTGACCGGTTCCGCAGCACCTGCTCAGTGCTGGGCTCAGAGCAGGCCCACAATAATAATTCAGTCAGGGCCTGTCAGATGTCACTCACACCATTTCCTGACCTCACCATTGTGCGTAACAATGCTGAGGGGTCCTCTGACCCCTGCAAGCCAGGTACAACTAGCCAAGGAGTATAGAGCAAGGAGGAGGCACACAGAGGCATGGGAGCAAATAAAGGCAATTTGAAATTATTCAAACGATCCAATCTTAGACTTCCTCAAACTTGTCTTCCCTATTTCTTCCCACAATAAAGGCTCTTTGAGTTCTGCCCAAAACAGGGCTCACAGATCTTTGTCGAATGAATGGAATCAACACAGATTTCCTACCCGTGGTTAGTGCCAGCCACGAAATAACCACATTATACCCCTGACCAAAGATACCCGTAGAACTGCCCAGGCTTCACCCTCACAAAGAAGCCAGACACAGAATGTTACAGAAGTTCAAGAACAGACAAAACTATTCCATGGTGCCAGAGGTCACCATGGAATGAGGAGTGGTCACATGCGAACACTTAAGCTCTGTGCATCTTCTACCATAAAAGTTATGCCTCAATTGAAAAGTTTGGGAAAATAGAAATAATTGTTAAGTGTGTCTGAGTCATGTGAATCTAGATATAGAATTAAACTGCATAGAAACACAAACGCAAAAATGAGAGCATGTAAAACCTGGTGAAATCTGAATTATTTTGTGTTTCCTTAACAGAGTTGTATCATTGTAATTTCCTGATTTTGATTTTGTATCATATCTATGCAAGATCTTTCCTTTGGGGGAAGCTGGGGGAACGGATAGCTCAAATGCTCCAAGTTGCTATTTTTGCCACTTCCTATAAGTCTATAATTAACTTTGAAATAAAAAGTTTTTTGGAAATTTAAAAACAAGAAATATGTCTAAGAAATCAGAATCAAATTTCTATGTAGATAACAGTTATTAAACCCTAGTGAGAATACAAAATACTCTAGTCATCCAGGTCGAACTATAAAAGATAAGATAGATATGATTTATAAACTCAAAGAACTTAGTCTGTGTGGGAAAGTTATTAATACATAACAAGTTTAACATACTAGTGTAAAGAGGCACATTGAAAAGAATAATAGGAAAAAATCATAAATGTTGGATGAAGTGGTAATCTCACATCTTAATGCTGTCTGATTTTCTCTCCTGACCTCAAGGTTGATGCATTTTCGTTTTCATTAGAATCATGTGCCTCTTTGATGTGACGTCTTATTTTTACTTATGTTTAGAATACTCTATCAGCTTTTAATATTTCTAAATATTTTTAATTAATTCCTTAGCTTCTGTACTTGATAATCCAAATGAAACAAAAACCAAATGGAAAAAAAAAAGTATATGGCTGATTCAGAGAAAATGGTACAAGAGCAGAAAAGTTTAGTCAGGTGATTCAGCAGGACAAGGGCTTCCTCTAGGAGGAGAGGCCAGGAAGGCAGGAACCTGTCGGTCTATCTGCCTCTCTATCTGTCTTGTCATTCCTTATTCCCAGAGTCTAGCTCAGAGAAGGCACACTATACATGTTTGTTGAGTGAATGAATGAGTGATGCTTCAGTTGGACTTCTGCCCATGGCCTCACTGGCTGGTAAGCACCCCCCAGGCTGAGCCCCCTAAGCCTGGCACACAAAAGGCGAAGTGTTGGCATTCTACCTCCCCTCCCCTGAGGCCCTGTCTGTGCCCTGGAGCCAGGGCCAGTGGTGGCCTGTCTCTTCCCCAGTGCCCTGGCACCTGAGCAATTACCTTTCTGGGTTCCTGGTACTGCTGCCTGCCCCAAGGGAGGACCCTCGGGCAAGGGGGAGAGAATGTGCTACACTAAAGAGGCCCAGCTTGGGCGGCCCAGCTATTTCGGGGGGGTTGGGGTGGGAGGGGATGGGCTCTGACTGTAAGGACGCGATGCTTCTGCGAGGGTCTCCCAGTACAATAAAAGATTATCAGCTAAATAAAACAAGAAGTGACTGGGGCCACTATGCCCTGTTGGATTGAAATTGTGTGAGCAAAGTGGTTTTCTCTGAGAGATTTATTTCCTGTGCTGGCTTCAGGCAGCCAGCCCAGCCAGAAAGAACAGGGCTGGTCGGTCTCTCCTCCATTTGGGGGAGGGGTGCGGGTTTTTATTTAATCTTCCAATGAGCTGTAACTGTGAAGACGGCGTGAATGGACATTAATTCTGAAACAAATTATTAAAGCGCGATCTGGGATTCCGGGAAAGCCATCTACCCCCTGCCTGTCTGCCACTTCCCCTCACTGAGGACATAAAACCCCTCCTCTCCACTCAAAACCCAGCACCAGGCCTCCTGAGTCTTCCATTCAAGCTGGAACTGACCCAAACCCCGGGCCTGGCTGGACTGCATACGCCCTTGGGCCTAAGCATCGGCCCGCCTGGACCTTGGCCCCAAGAGGGACCCCCACATTTCTCATTCCCCCATTACTTATATTTGTGCTCGAGGATGCCCTCAACAAAAATGGCCACCACCTCTCACGTGGGCTCGACCTCCACCACAGGTGCCTCAGTCCACCTTGGGCCACCAGGCCCCTTCCTCACACCTAGCCCAGCCCAGGCCAGTGTGGATCTGGCTGCCTCCTAAGCTGTCTGGCATTCCACGACCCACCACTGGGTCCTTGAGATGCTGAGCTCGGCCCAGGCTTTGCTCTTCTGAGGAGAAAGAGATCTGGAATTCAAGTGGGGACACAGAAAGCATGGTCTTGGGGACCTTGAGCCTCTGGCTGGGCCCTGCAGACACAGAAAAAGAACAGGCCCTGCACCCCTGGTGGCCAGTCTGAGAGAGGGGACAGCCATCAGTGAGTAATTGCTATGGAAGGGGCGGCACACAAAGGGATGAATCAAGTCAGCTGTGTGCGCAGGTGCCTGCAGAGGGGCATCCAGATAAGACCCCTCATATGGGCGTTGAAGGACGAGGAGGGGTGCACACACCAGCTGGACCAGGACGTTCTGAGTGGAGGATCCATCCTATGCAAAGGTCTGGAGGTAGGACTTTTACTGGTACCTCCAAGATCTATAATAGTCGTAACAGTTCAAATTTACTGAGCACTTACTATGTGCCGTGTCAAGTACTTCACACACGTTCTGTAATTTCAGTCTTTCCAAGGACCCTACAAGGAGACAGGAATTATCATTATTCCCGCTTTACAGATGAGGAGACTAAGGCTCAGAGAGGCCCAGCAGCCCAACATAGAGCCAGTATGTGGGAGAGTCAGAATTTAAAGGCAGGTCTCTCTGACTCCAGAGACAATGCTTTTTGCCCACCACACTCTGCCTCCCCTGGACCAGATGCAGGCTTGCCCCACTGACCCATCTTCTGTGGGACCAGCAGCCTTTGAATACAGGTCCATTCCCCTGACCAAGACGCCAAGGAGCCTGGAGACTGGGAAAACCCACGTGGCCTGGCCCTCCCTTCTTCCCTAGACCCTTCCTGTCCCTTTGAAGACAAAGCCCAAATTCCCTCCCATGGTCTGTCTTGCATGCTGTCTTCTGCAGGCCACACCTGCCTCAGTCCCCTCTGCTCACCCCATCTTGGATCCCTGGCTCCATGCCTTGTCTTCCTGTCTTCGAAAAATGACATCCTTCCTGCTTCAGGAACGGCACTTCCCTGGCTGGCCTCTCTGCTTAAACTGTCCCTTTGGGTCTCTCACTCTTGAGGTCCCAGCTCTAGCACCTCCAGGGGAGACCATGCCCTGCTATGAGCCCTTGAACTTCTTGAAATCAAGTAATACGTAATTAGAGTCCAGCCGTGGTAGACTTGGGGCTTTCTGGAGGCAGGGCCCCCCCATGCTCAGCCTGGATTCCAGCTCAATAAATAATGATTTTAGCATAAAAAAAAGTCCCAGCCCCCAGCTCTTCAGGGTCCCTCAAATGCTTCCCAATGCCAGTCCTCTGTGCCCAGATCTGCTGGGGGTCAGGGGCCAGGGAAAGAACCAGACAGACCGCCCAGCAAGCGCAGAGCTGATGGAGAGGAAGCCTCAGATGAAGGAGGGGGGCTGGCGCCCCTTCCTCTCATCTCCCTCTCAAAGCAGCAACATCTGACAATCGTCAGCGACAGGATCACAGACAGGAGGAGAATCAGGTATGTGGTAAATGGAAGTCATCGCTCTCTTGTTCTCTGATGATGGGAAAGAGTACATTTTTCTTCAACCTGGACAACAAAAACAATGAAAAACCAAGCACCTGGAAAGAATTTAGTTAACAACGGCCCTTTAATCGAGTCACCTTTCTCCTGCTGGTGGTGTGCTCAGCTCCCCGCCCAAGATAATTTACTCAGGTCAAATTTGGCCTGAGTCAGGACTCAGATGTCTTCCTCCCTTTGTCCAGGGTAGAACGTGGAGTCTTTCTTGATCGTTTCAATTATCCAAAAATGATGTCAAAACCCCAGTGTCTCTTTATTCTCCAAGCCCCTCTCGGGGCTCCTGCCCCTCTCCACGCTCCCCCTCCCTGTCTGGGTCAGGGTTTCTGAGAAGGGTCGACTGGAGCAGCCCTAGCGGGTGATGACAGCCCCACTCTGTGACAATGGCCCTACCCCACACTTGTGGGAACAAAGCCTTGAGGGATGGGAGAAGAGGGGCGGCTTGTCCCATGTGGGGTTGGTGGGGGGGATGGCAGCTTCCTGGAGTGCTGTGGTAAGAGGCTGGAGGAAACTTCCTTGGACAGGCACTGATGATAATAAAATCATGGCTTACATGCTTCTAGCCCAGGCCAGGCGTCAGGCCCTGTGCTGATGCAGCTCCCTGGTGAGGTGGGTACTTTTCATCCTGCAGACCAGGAAGCTGGGATGCAGAGAGGGTGGGGTGTGCCCACAGGGACACAGCTGTGAGAGAGGAGAGTCCTGATTCAGATCCCAAAGCCCGGCCCGCACCACTCTGCCCCGGGCCTGGCATTCAGGGGTTCATGGGCCCAGTTCACCCAGCATAGAAGGATGGGGGTACAGCAAAAGGGAAGTCGAGGGGCAGGCAGGGCCCCAAAGGTTGGTTAGGGACTCAGGACTTGGTCCAGCAGCAATAAGGTGTCATGTCTGGGTTTTAAAGCAGGAGGCTCATGGTCACGTGTGGGTTTGAGAGTCGCCCAGCTGTTCTGTGGAGAATGGATAGGAGAGAAGGAGACCAAAGGAGGTGAGCACAGGACGAGGCCACAGAGAGAGGGAAGGGGCGAGGAGGGAGGAGTGGGCAGCAGACCTCGTGGATGTGACCAGCACTGTCACTGGTGGGCTCCGACCTGGTGACCTGAGCTGGCAGGGGCTCCGGGCCCTCCTGTAGCTATCAAACATCTCCCCTCACCTGGGTCCAGCCCAGCAGTTATTCTGCCTCCTCCCTCCATCTTGCCTGCGGGACCCTCCTGGTTCCCTGTCCCCTGGCTGGAGGAGGGAAGTCTGAGACCCCCCAGGAAGCTGCAGTCCCCCACCCTTGATCTGGGTAAGACAAGAATGGGGATCCCCCACCTCTGCCACTGCCCTCCCTCACTGGTGTAGCCCTTCACTGTGGCCACACTGCCTCACCACCCCCCCCCCAGTCAGGAGCCTCCTCCCCCTCCCCCGCCCCTCTTCTAAACCCTGCTCCCCCATCACCTCCTCCCACTCGGTGCTCCAGGGGACAACCGTCCCTGGCCCCCCAGGCAGCCTGCCCTGACCCAGGCAGCTACCTAGAGAGAGCCACTACTTGTCCCTTTGTACACACAAGGAAACCAGGGCTTGGAGAGGGGCAAGTCATTCCCCCTTCCTGGGGCCTTCGGAGGAGGAGTGGGGGGAACAAAGGAAGAGTCTCCAGCCCAGCAGAGCACGCCTGCCAGCACCGCCACCCCTCACACCCATGCACGCCACACGCGGGGGTCCCCGGGAACGCACAGCCCAGAGCACACCTCTGTTCCCGCCCCTGGTCGGCCGCTCAGTCTGGCCCTTGGCCTCGGAGGGCCGGGGTGCAACCCCTGGCGCCCCAAACACACACGGGCATCTCCGCGGAAGGACGGACCAACGGCGGCGGTGACAGACACGCGGGAGCGAGGACGGCTGAGACGCGGGCAGCGGGAGCCGCCAGGGAGCCGCAACCGCAGCCTCGTGGCGCCACCTGCGGTCCGGATCGCGCAGGCTGCCCGGCCGGGCGCCCCTGGCCTCGATGGTGGGTCTGTCTGTCTCTCAGACTGCCTGCCTCTTCCACTCCGAGGGTGCCATGAGAGCCACTGTCCCCCACCCTGCCCTGGCCTGCCCCACCGCTGCCACAGGAAAGAGCTGTTTCTGCATCTTACAGAGGGGTAAACTGAGGCTCGGGCCACAACCTGGAAGTGAGGAAACCAGGACAGAACCTTGACTCTGGGGCAGCCGGACTTGAGGCAGCTGAACCCCGCCTGCCGCCTCCTGGGCCACCGACAAGGGTGGCCTCCAAAGCTGTACCTTCTGCCTCATCCAGGAAGCTACGCCCGCCTCCCGCCCCCTTCTAGGCCCCCACCCACACCCTGCCCATCTGTCCCCAGGAACTATGTAACACTGCCCTGGCATCGGAAAAATCACAAGAGGAAAGAAGAAAGAGCCTTGGAGACGCGGCCTCACTGCCTACCATGGGCCCCAGGAAAAAATAAAAAATAAAAAATAAAAACAGCCCGTGCAGACCCCTTTGCTCTGGCCTGGTCTCTGCGAGGTAGCCGGGTTGGCTGTCTAGGCTGAGATCCTGCAGCACCCACCCCACCCCCAGCAGGCACGTAGCACTCAGAATTTTTTGCACCAGTGGCAATAGGTCACCGTTGGAGCATATGCTCTGGGCTGGGCCGTGTGCACCTCTCCTGTAATCCTCACGGCGAATCAACCCCGTGGAGTGGTATTATTATTGTTTCAATCTACAGATGAAGCTGAGCCTCCACGAGGCCAGGAGGCTTGCCCGCGGGGACAAGCAGCCGGCGCGTGGCAGAGCTGTGGCTCTCACCCTGGTCCGAGACACTTCGGAGCTCTGCCAGGGCCCACCCCTACCCAGCGTATGGCCACCACCAGGAACCCAGGCTGGGGTGGGCATCAGCACTGGCCTTGCGACGTGACCCACCCAGGCACAAGGAGTGGCCACCCACTCACATATACTTCACCAGAGTCACAATCGCACAGGTCATATGGTGTGAGGTTCCCACCTAAGCCTGGCCCTCAGAGTCCCCAAGTGTCAGATGCCTCCAGGCTGACCCTGCCGTTTTACAGATGGGCAAACCGAGTCCACACAGACATGGGGCGCTGCTCAGGGTTACACAGAGCAGCTGTGGTCTAGGCTGCTCAAGAGCCCAGATGAGACAAGTCCGGGTCCCAGGATCTTTGACCTCCCTGAGCTTCCTGGGCTGTGATCCCCACTCTGCAAAACCAGCCATTCAGCGGGGGCTCTCAGTCTCGGGAAGGGGATGGAATGGAGGGGACAGATACTGACACAGACAGTGACACACCCAGAGACCAGAACTGAGATGAGGGCCTGGCTGCGGTTTGGGGAAGCCTCGAGGGTAGACTGGCCATGGGAGGAGTCAGGAGTCAGTTTAAGGGTGAGTAGGAGTCTGCCAGTGGAAAAATGCAGGCAGGGCTATTTCAGGGGAAGATACGGGGCTTAGGGGTCTGAGGGAGCTTACCTGGCCCCATCTATACCTTGGTAGTTAAGAGAACAATCTTGGGCCCTGGATAGGACTGGGTTTGAGCCCCAGCCCTGTGTGGCCTCTGGCATGCGACAACCTCTCTGAACCCCCATTCCTCTTCTGTAAAATGAGAGTGATGATGATGATATCGGTCATGGGGCAATGGCACGGTTAGCACAGGGTGGAACACAGGGTGCGACACACAGGTGCCCAGGAGGGAAGACTAGACTATTGATAATGAGCATTTGGGGACAGGAGCAAAGAATGACATGGCTGGGGAAGTCGGACAGACTACGAGGGACCTTGAAGGTTAAGCTAAGGAACTCGGCTTCTTTCTGAGGGCAGTGGGGAGATATGGAAGGATTTTGAACCAAGGAGTTGCAAATGTGATTTGTGTTTGGAAGGTGCCCACCGGGCAGGGGCTAGGTGTCCTTGAGGAAGGATGGGGATGAGGCCCCAATCTCTAACCCCAGCCGTGCCCTTGCTGCCGGTCCCCCTTATTCCCAGCTCCTTCTCTCGCCCTCAGCTCTGTGAGGCTGAGAAGCTGCCTTGCCCTGGTTCTGAGGCTGCTCCAAGGCTGAGGAGGGGCCTGGCCTGCAGCCCCTTCTCCCACTGGCCCAGACACCCCAGACATCTGCACCCCCAAATACAGACAAGGGGGTTCCCTGTGACCAGGACTCTGCTTTTCTCAGAGCCGCCCTTCCCCCAGCATACACTGAGACACACTCCACAGTCCCTGTTACAGAGAAAAGACAGGCGGCATCGCCATAATTTCTATTTCCTTCTAAATAGATGCTCCCAGACCAGCTCCCACAAAACCAATTAAAGCACCTGCCGAGGACGGGGCTTTGTCAGCAAATTATCTCCGGGCTCTGAGGCTCAGGAATAAATCTCAGAAGGCTGAAGTGGATCAGATGAGGAGGGGAGCTGGAGATGGGGGGCCAAGCAGGCAGGGGGTGGAAGGTCACTTTGGGCCTAGGCAGCTGCAGGAGGGGTTTTCACTCCAACCCCCAGACCCCTAGTCCAGACCCCAGAATCTGCACCATACAGTTTTGCCAGAATATCAGTCTCCAAGGAGTGAGACATCCTGGCTCCATGTCAGGAATTCACCCGGAAGCACTTGGAACTGACTTCCAGAGCCACTGGACGGTGGCCTGGATATCTCCATGTCCTTGTCCCCATTGCCAGACTGTCTTTGGCCGCTTCCCCACCACGTAGAGGAAGTGGACACAAACAGCTTCAGTAGTGAGTCAGGATGTGAGCTCCTAAGTGAGGCCTTGGGTAAGTCGTTTATAGCTCTGGGCCTCGGTGTTTCTATCTGTAAAATGGGTGTGGATGAAAGTTTGGCCAGCTCTCCCAGCTCCAACTTTTTAGGTAACTGTGAAACTCCATATGGCCTCCTGGTTCAGGATCAGGTTGGCCTTCTGGGATGCCCATGGACCCTTTCCTTGGGCAGGCAAAGGCCAGGAGCTGGGTGGAGTCCCACCCAAGCAGCCATTGCTGCCCCCAGGAGCTCACAGCCTGGCAGAGGAGAGAGGCTTCCCAGGGAAGGATCACTGGAGCTGGGCTTTGAAGGTTAAATGGGAGGTCGCTGGGTGGAGGTGTCATTCTACCAAAGCAGAAATGATTCTGGTTCACGTGGCATCTCTGTGTGAATCAGGAAGAGGCACCCTTACTTTCACTGTACTCCCATCTTTCAGAAAACTATCCTAACTTTAGAAAATCTGCCATGTCTATAATATGAACAGTGAGTGCCCCTGGGATTGTGCAGTATACAACCCCGATTACTGTGCACCAGTTCTAGGAGAGCCAAGCCAGAAGGGGCAAGAAGGTGCCCGTCCCTCCAGCCATGAGAGAGACTGAGGCAGGACAAGGAGGCCTCCTGTCAGCAGAAGTGCTCAATCCCCAAACATTATGGATTCAGAACTTTCGAAGGTACCGAGAGGGCTCCCCCAGTTTGCACCACAAACCTCGGGGAGTGACTGACAGCACCATGCATCCTGGGTGCAGTGGAAGAAACCAAGGCAGCTGGAACCTGTTGCAGAAGGACTATATGCCCATGCTTGGAGTCGGCCCAGCCTGAGTTCGAATCCCTGCTTGTCCACTCAGTGTGTGAGCTTCAACATGGGACAGTCAGCCAATGTCTGGCACTGAGCACCACGCCTTGCCCATGGCAGGGGCTCAATAAATCTGGCCATTCTTACTGTCATGATAGCACCTCTCCCCTCTCTAGCCTGCCAGGCTTCTCTGCTCCATGCTGTATCCCCATCACCTCACTACCCCAGCCGGGACTTGCACAGCTAAACCTACAGGGTATGCAGGTCTCATCATCGTCACTGTCTTACACTTGAGGAGACTGAGGCTCAGAGAGGTTAAGCAATATGCTCAGAGTCACACAGCCCCTGCGTGTTGGGACAGAATTTGTGCCCAGGTTTCTCTGATGCCAACAGGCATCGAAGGGGGAATCTGCATTGGATGCTCAAAAGGGGTCAGGCCTGGGTGGAGAAATTGCCAGGCACCAGAGATAGAAAGTCACCAGGAGCCAGGAGTCTCCCAGCTTCCCTAGACGGAGGCCACTCGGTAAGTGCCATGAAGTGCCCATGTCAGCACCCCAGGGAGCACTCCCCTCTACAGGAGCATAAATCTGCTTTTCCAAAATTTCCATCCCTCAGCACCAGTGGTGGCAACCCCACAGCAGAGAAGGCACCCATCCTCACCCAGCCCAGCCTGAGGGCACCTGGGAACCCCCGGACATTGGTTCTCAGTCCACAGCCACACAGGGACCCACTCGGCCCACTGACATGCTGGTGATGATAACGAAACAATAATAAAATAACAATGAACAACATCATAATAATAACTGCAGGTGCCCCATCCTCCAGCCTCTGAATTAGTTGAAGGAACCCTGGTGATAACCCCTGAGGTAGGGACCACAATTATGCCATTTTATAGGTAAGAAAACTGAGGCTCAGAGAGGAGAAGTCACCCGTCCAGTGTCACTCAGCTAACAGATGAGGGGGCATAGTTTGACCCCAGCCGATGTTGTTAATACCTAAGTGGAAAGGATGGTCTCCCAGGAGCATTTTTTACTCTAGTAGTTACACATTTAATTTCATATGTGTCAGAAAAAAATATAACCAGCTCTTCAAGCCCAACATTTCATGGATATTAAAAATAAACATTTTCAAAGTAAGAAAAATCATAAGTAAATGAGAACAGGTGGCACTGGTCATGGGCCTCAAAAGGCCACAGGTGGGTACATGCAACATCCACCTTCCTCCTCGGGATTGCCACACAGGCAGCTGCACCCCCAGAATAAGGGGATACTGGCAAAAGACCTGAGTGGCCTATTGGGTGTGACTCTGCTCCAGGCTACGTGTGGGCGTTCAGGCTCCAGGTGGAGACAGGAACACCCATGAAGAGCTCACCTTCTAGATGTGACTTCTCTCATGCACCAGAGGAGAGAGGCTCAGAGGCAAGGCCACGTGCCCAAGGGCTGTCGGCCAGTAAGCTGAGGCGTGGGATTCCAAGACCAGCCCCTGCACCGTCCAGGGGCTCAGAGAGGCTGGATTTGCCTGAGGAAGTTTCCTAGGCCTGTGGGGCCACCCCAGAGCCTGTCAATCAGTCATGCACTTGCCCAGCTGGGCAGGGCTGGAAGGATCTAGAGGTTAGGCATTGTTTTTTTGTTTTGTTTTTAATAAATTTTCTAACAATAGAGGTGATTATTAAAAAGTGTACAGTACAATATAGTAATAATTGCTCCAAGAACTTCTGAGCTTCGCGACCAGCTATATGACTTTGGGACACATTACTTAGCTTCTCTGAGCATCAACTTCCTCATCTGCAAAGTGGGAATCCTCATCTCTCCCTCAGTGGAGCATTTCGAGGGCGAAATGAGATGCTGGATGTGTATCAGTTAGTGTTTAGCTAACTGATAGGAAAACAGTATTTAAACGGAGAAATTTGATCCAGGAATAAACTACATATGTGACAGAAGAGCTGAGAAGCCAAATGGGATGGAGCAGCGATCCCGACCTTACTGCAGTACGAAGACATTTCTCCCTGGACCAAGGGTCACAAAGGGAAGAGGTGAGATTTACAGGGGCCACCGGGTGCAAGATGGAATCAGGGAGGGCGAATCTGGGGGGAGCTGGAGCTGCAGATGGAACACAGAACACATGTCAGAGGCTGCCCAAGACAGAGAGACAAGCGGGGGGAGAAACACCCTGGTTTTCTCCCTTCCCTGCCCTCCTGTCTCCCTAGTGCCTCCCTCCCATTCGCCAATGGGAGGCCTTGGAAAACTCCCTACAGCTGAGTTTTCCAAATTCCTGGGGAAGGAATTCTGATTGGCTTGACTTGGGTACCAGGGCTTGGCCTCATCCAATCGGCTATGGCCAAGGGGGCGGAGTCACATGGCTGCCCACGCCCTCGCCCCGGTGAGTTGGGGTCACAGCCCTTGGACCCGTGAGCTGGGCAGACTCAGCAAATCCTGTGTAGAAATGCAGAAAATCTTAAAATGCAGGGTATCGTTTGAATCGTAAAGAAATATTTGCTATTTCCTTTCAGGTTTTTTCTATTTCGCTTGTCCCTACTGTTACCTTTACCATAAATTTTTAACTGCAACAAGCGCCCCCCTCCCCTCATGTTTCCTGAAGATACATTCCTAGAGGTGGCTTCGTTTGTACTCCACGGGCCACGGCTGAGCTGACCCCTTTACTGCCCCCTTGGACATAAATGGGCAAGAGCTGGTAGGATTTTCTTAAGTGATTGTTCTTTACAAGAGGAGCCAGAATTGAGGGTTCGAAAAGCAAAAGGCAACTGCGCCCCACTGCAGGCCAACCTCTCTCTAGATTTTTTTTTTACTTTTTGCATAGTTATCTGATTAATTATTATTTGATTATCTGATTCATTATTATTCCAGACTCCTGTAATCTATAATGCAAATTCATACAAAGGATGGGCTTCATTAAATGAACTTTTGGCCTCAATTGAGAGAAAAGAAGTTTATTTAACAAGAAAAGGTTAAGCAGCTCATGGCAGCCAGTGGGGACAATGTCTTTTCTTCCCAATTTTTAGTATAAAATTTTTCAAAAGAAGAAAGTTCAAAGAATTGCACAATGAACGATTGCATACCCTCCATCAACAATGATTCATACTTGGCCCATTTATCTCTTTGTCTCACTCTTTCTCTGTCTTTCTCTCTGTCTGTCTCTCTCTCTCCCTACAGATATATATATATATATATATATATATATATATATATATATATATATATATATAAATATTTTTTCTGAGCCATTGGGAAGTGGTAGACATCATGACCCTCCACCTCCAAACTTCTTTTCATCTCCCAAGAATAAGTCATTCTTCTACATAACTACAATGCCATTTTTATACCTAAGAAAAGTAACGACGATTCCATAGTTCCATTTCAGAGGGACTAATTCAAAGTTCAGGGAGACTGTTAATTGCTGTTAATAAGCCATTTCAAGGAATAAATAATATACGTAAAGTACCCCTCTCCAGCCTGGCACACAGCTGGAACTTAACAACTATCAGCATTCTCCCACCAACCTCCATCATCACCACTTTTAAAAACACCAAGGGATTCCAACTGGCCTGGCGCTAGGGGAGGCCATGTCAGAGCAGTGTGGTCAGCCCACCAGTGCTCCAGATGGGGTGTCCCCAACTCTCCCCAGCAGCCACAAGAGCAGACACTGAAGGCAAGGGGAAATTGCTGGAAACAGAAGACAGAGACACAGGGCGCTGAACTTGGCCTCACCAGCCTCCCAGTCATGGCGCCAGGGAGGGCATCGGTGCCAGACAGTGCCGCTCAGCCACGACGTGGCAGACAGGACCCGGCTCCTGGCCGGGGTCCCTCCACTTACCAGGGCAAGAGCGGGTTTTTTTCTTTTTTAATTGTTTTCAAAACAGATTTCATGTGGTCCCAAAATGAGACCATGATTGTAAATTAAAGTGTAATTAGCCTTTACGCTTTTATATTCATTAACTCTTCGCTGTTAATGATGCTAGGCTGGAGCAGAAACCCTGCATTATGAAACCACATCCAGGAAATAAAATAGTGATTTAGATAATGGCCACAATGTATTGCTACTTACACATAATTAAACAAATGCTCCATTTAAACTTGGAAACATGACTGAATGTTGATTAACCCTCGCCCAACAATTCTGCTCGGAACTGGGGATGGGGAGGCACCGTGAGCTGGTCCGGAACAGAGTGTCTGGCCAGCCACCTCAGGCTCGCCGTATCTGCCAGCCTCATCCGCACGCCACATGCAACAGCCATGTCCACCAGCCGCACCTGTGCAGGGTGAGTACAGGTGTTGGGCCAGGGAGCATGGCCACGGATGGCAGCAACCAGGAGAGTTAACCTGGGACCCCTTAAGAAATCATCACACTAAGTAAAATAAGCCAGACACAAAAATGTAAATCCTGATTCCACTAGTATAAGGTACCTAGAGTAGTCAAATTCATAGAGACAGAAAGAATGCTGGTTGCCGGGGGCTGGGGTTGGACAGAATGGGGAGTGAGTGTCTAATAGGGGAAGTTTCAGCTGAGGAAAATGGAAAAGTTCTGGAGATGGATGGTGGCGATGGTTGTACAACAATGAATGTGCTTAATGCCACTGAACTCTATGCTTTAAACAGCTTAAATGCTCAATTTTACATATATTTTACCACAATTGTTTTAGTTTCTTTAAAGCATTTAAAAAAAAAAAAGAAGAAGTCCTCACACCCCAGCTCAGCTGCCAGCCAATGCAAAATGTCTGAGGCTCACCTTCTCAGAGAGCAACTCACTCGGTCCCGCATTGGGCCTAAATGAGACCTGAATGGGGTTTTTGGGAAAATTTTATATATTTAAAAATTATAATGAAGAATTGTTTAAGATGTAACTAATCCAGGCATGTATTGAATAAAATGTAAAGTTTCTGGTTCTCAAACCCATTTCCAAAGAAGCACTAAATAAATTTCAATTTGTCATTTTTCTATGTGTATCTTTTCCAAATGTTGCCTTGTTGGGGTTCCCTCAGAAGCAGCCCCTTAGATAAGAACTGGAATGCAGATGGTGATCCGGGAGGTGATCCCAGGAAAAACTAGAAAGGGAGCGGAAAGGAGATAAGAAAAGGGAAGCAATGAACCCGGAGTGCACGATTATTATCAGTCATTTATTGCTGTATAACAAACTACTCCATAGCCTAAAACAACTCTCATGATTTCTGTGGGTTAGGAATGCAGACAGGGATGAATTGCCTCTACTGCACAATGCCTGGAGCCTCGGCTGGAAAACTCAGAGCCTGGGCTGGAATCATCTGAAGGTCACTCACTCACCATCTGACAGTCGATGCTGGCTGTCCATTGGGGGCCTAGCTGGTTGTCAGCTCCAACCCCCCATGTAGTCTCTCCAGGTGGCCTGGGTTCCTGAAATATGGTGGCTAGGTTCCAAGAGCATGGAGAGAGAGAGGGAGAGAGAGAGAGAGAGAGAGAGAGAGAGAGAGAGAGAGAGAGAGAGAGAGAACACGCCAGGTAGAACCTTGCTATGACCTGCCTCAGAACTCATGTACCATCACTTCCGCCATCAGTTACAAAGGTCTGCTCAGGTTTAAGGATGGAGGAATGTCGATGACCCATTTGTAACAAGAGCATGTGGAGAAATACAATCTGCTGTAGTTACCAGGCAAGTTACCCCTGTGGGCAGTTGGAATTCAGTTCTACTAGGAACCTCTAGGGTATTTATTGAGCATTCACTATAGGCCAGGGGCTGTGCTAAGCCCACAGATGTTATGCCATTTACTGTGCAGTAGCTACTATTATCGCCCCCATTCTAAAGATGAGGAAACTGAGGCTTAGAGACTACTGGGGCAGAGACAGCCACCAAACCTATTTTTCTCTCTTTCCATACACATGGCTAGCCCACGCTCCCCAGCCTCCTTGCAGTTAGGTGTGGCCATATGATTAAATTCTCTGCTGTGGGGTGTGAGGTGACATTAAGGGGTGCCCCTTTCAGGCCTGGGCCATACAACCCCTGACATGCTCCTACATGCTTCTTCTCCCTGCTGGCCAGCTGAGACAGAGTTCAACACAACAGCCTTGGAAGAACACCTGTTCAAGTGTCAGACTCTTTCTCAGCCTGGATCCCTGAATCACCTCCAGGAAGAGAGCACGTCTCTTCATTTATCTCATCCCCCTACTCTGGGGCTTTTACATTAGTAACAAAACAACTTCTGTTGTGATTGTCCATTACATGTTTAGGTCTGCTTGTCAGCACAGTTCGACCTACTCTAATCCAAGCGCATAGCATTAGAGCGAATGATATGAAATGGCCACTTCACTATGTAAGTCAAAAGTAGTCAGATGTTAGCAATTTCAGATGATTCAGCCTAATATACATAACTCTTTTTTTTTCCACCCCCGGATTGTGTTCTGCGTGCTGGTGTACCATATCTCGTTCAACCACTCCCCTTTTGATGTACATCTGGGTTGTTTCCAACTGTTTTTGTCCTTACAAATGCTCTCGCAGTAAACATCCTTAAATATTTATCATTAGGAATTTGCGTGTGTCTATCAGAGAGAGTCCACAAAGTAGGATTGCTAAATCGGTGCCGTGCATATAAAAATTTGATGTGTGCTCCTCAAATTACTCTCAAACATTTTCTAACAAGTGTGTGTGTGTGTGTGTGTGCATCTGTTTGTGTGTGTGTGTGTGTGTGTGTGTGTGTGTGTAAACAAGTGCTGCACTTACTTGAGCCAGGCACTGCTCTATGTTCTCTACAAATATTTTGAATCCTCACAACAACCCTGGGAAGTAGGTATTAGTATTACCCCCATTTTACAGATGGAGAAACTAAGGCTAAGGAAGGTAACTTGTCCAAGGTCGTGCTGCTGGTGTGTGGTGGAGGGTGAGGCTGAGATTGGAGCCAGGGTGCGCTGGCTCCAGAGTCCCTCTTCATAACCACCAGGTCCTGCCATGCGTGAGAGTGACACCTGCCCCAGACAGGTCCCCTCAGACTAGGTCATGGCAGCAGCACTGGGCCCAGGAGCTGGCTCTCTTCATTCTCAGGAAAAGTGAACAAGGAGGCACAGGGTCACTGCCATCGTCAGCGCTGAACCTGCCCTGATGTAAGGGCTGCATGTGTCTAGTAAAAAAGAGTCACTCGCTGGAGTCTCCTCCCTGATGTCCTTCACGCTCCCTCAGACTCCTGGCTTCATTCGCTATCGGTCCCTGGGATCAGACCAAGCTGAGCATGGATTCTGGCCCCAACACCATGGCCATGCTCCCTTCTCTGAGCCTCTGCTCTTCTATCTGAAAAGTGGGGCTCATAACAGGATCTACTTCAAAGCTTGAGAGGAGGACACGAGAGTAAAATAAGTGAAAGCACCACAATTTCAGTCATTTAGTCGAGAATTTCTAGAGCCCCTGCTATGTACCCTTCGCCCTCCTAATCCTGCTGTTTGTCATTTCGGCGACTTCCGATTCTTCGTGTTTATTAACAACACCAGCTTGGACACCACATGAACATCCCTGTTCATGTCTTTGTGAATTTGTCAAATTATTTCTAGGAGTAAATTTCTAGTGGTGGGATTGCTGGGTCAAAGGGCACAGTCGTTTTTAAGGCCTTTGGTGAACATAGCCCACTGCTCTTCGAAAAGCCACACATGCTACTTCAGGCCCCACCATCAGGCTCTGAAAGACAGGACTTGGTGACTTCTCAGCTCTCTCCTGCCACGGACACAAGATGGGAGCCCAGGTTTGTCACATGCAAACTGTTCCCAAAGCAGAACAAAGGAAACCCCTAAATCAGGAATGATGGAGAAGGAGGGCTTGACTCAGAGGCAGCCCCCTCCTTTCCCTCCTCAACCAAACGCAGCTGTGCGTCCCCTCCCCCAATGTAGAGCCACCCACGTGGAGTCTGGCCAGGCTGTAGGGACTGGCCCCGGGCAGGCCGGCTCGGGCTGCTGAGCAGGGTTTAGTGGTGTACAGAGATGACTGGGAAGTGCAGGGGCTCTGATCCAACAAAATCTGATGAGTGCTGAGTTGGGGAGCTCAGGGGACCCCTGATCAAGGCCAGCGGTAGGAGAGGCTGCTCTGAAGAGGCAGCATTTAAGGAGTGAGGAGTGCTGTGAGCAGAGGCCTGTGGGAAGGCCCAGAGGTGAGAGATGAGAGCTCGGAGGAACGTGCAATTGTACTAAGGAGGCTGAGCCACATCCCAAGGGCATGGGGAGCCATGGAAGGTTCAGGAGCTACACTCAGTGCCTTATGGAGAATGGACCAGAAGGGTTGAGCCTGGAGGGAGGAGTGAACTCAGGAGCTAGGTACCTGTTTGCATCTCCTGTTTATACCTTCTTTTTATACCAGGAAGACTAATCATTTCTTAACTTGAACAAGATCATCCTCCTTAATTGTAAGAATCATGCTAGAAATCAAAACCTGGGCAAGCCCACAGCCTGAAGTGAGAGCAAAGTAAAAGACATTTTAGGGGTAGGCCCTGGGCTTGCATCTGCACGAGCCATTCCCTATGTCTGGAATGCACACTCCTCCTAAACTCCACCTGTTTTAGTCCTCCCCCGTGAGACCTCCTGCAGGAAGTCCTCCAGGATTCACTAGCTGACAGTGGCCTTGCTTCTTCTGAGTTCTCAGCCGAGTCTCTTATCTGGCTCACCTGAGGGCCCTGAACACATTCACTTAAATGTGTCACAGTCACTCATGGGTCAGTTCATCTCTTTGCTCCTCCTCCTCCCCAGGCTACAGGGCCCTGCAGAGAATAATTGAGGCAGCAGCTAGCCTGTTCTCTGACTTTTCTCTCTGTGTTCCTAGCACCCAGCACAGGGTGTGGCACTAAATGGGCATCACTCATTCATTCATTTACTCATCCATTTGTCAAAGACATATTGAGTGCCGCTCTGTTCCAAGCTTGTGCCAGGTGCTGGTCACGCTGTGATGAATAGTGCAGATCCAGCCCAGCTTCTCAGATCTCAC
>CM053509.1:155646533-155708800 GCA_028627145.1 Eidolon dupreanum | reverse complement strand
TATATATATATGTCCTGGTTCAAGTTCATTAAACCAGGTTAGACAGCAGCTTGGTTCACTGGGCAGAATCTCAAGTTCCCCTGAGTCAGCTCAGTGGGAGCCTCTTCTGTCAGGGTTTCCAAAAACCCACAGTACTTCTGGCAACATCCAGTGTCACTACACTTTTGCTACATCCTTCGGTTCAGTGCTAGCATGACACACATAGTTCAAGATGATATGTATATAACATACATATATATGATATATATACACACATATATATCTCATAATATACATATGACAAAGCCAGAGACTGAAAGGGGTCACTTTGCCTGGGGCCTGGTTAGTGGCAGAGCTAAGATTAGAAAGAACACCTTCAGGCTTCCAAACCTGGCACTACGACAACATGGCACTTGAAACCCGTGGTTTTCAGGAAGGGGCAAGAGTGACCCAGGAGGAGAAAAAAACGTCTTTGGGCTCAATACTGAGGTCCAGATTCGCTGTACGGGAGGTGCTGGTGGGCATCAGTGATGACACTGTGCTCGTAGGATGCAGGACACCCTTACCGCCTTCCTTTCCTATCATCCGTCACCTTCTCCACACTCACCTTCTCCTGCCTTCCTCTCCACCAGTCTGGCTCACTCTCCACTTGCTACCCCAAAGCTATAGCAGACACAGCCTCACCTGTCACTATCACAGCCACAAGAGCAGGAAAACAGGTGATCTAGAAGTGAGGTGGGTGCAAGGGAGGTAAATAAATCCAGGAGTTAGAATCCACATCTTGACTGAGGGGACCAGAAATAGGGGGGCGAGGGAGCAAAAGATCTGTCAGCAGGGGCAGGCCGGGCTGTTCTCTGGGAGCAAAAGTCACGTCAGAAGCTGGGGCTGCTGGAACCAATACTTCGATTTTACATGGGACACAGGTTACGAATGGAAACAAAACACAAGAGAAATGAAAACCATTTTGAAAGCTAAAACAGAGAGGAAGATCACACACATAAAAATATTTTCCATACAGAAATCTGAACACAGAGATCCTCTGGAGATGTTTATTTAATGATTTGAGGTTTGGGAGAGAGACAGCTTTTACATAACCTGACAGATTATGAATAAAGAAAACATAGATTTAAGCAAATAAAAAGAGCTATCTTGAGAGGATAAATTGGACTGGCTGTCGGGCAAGAGTTCTTATCCTTCAGAAGGGCCCTCCTTGTTCATGCCTGTCACCCCTGTGGGATATGGAGCCACATCTTTAAGAATGGAACACCTGCTGAGGTAGTCGGCACACTTTAGCATCACTGTCAGATGGGCAGCTTGGTAGGAGTGCAGAAGACCTGGCTTTTCCCCAGAAACTCTGATTCGATGGGTATGCGTTGGGACCACGAGTCTGCAGTTTGTGAATATCCACAGGTGGACCGTGCAGAGGGGCCACTGGTTCCTACTCAGTGAAATGTGACCCTCATCATAGTGCTTCTCAAACTTCCGTGAGACTAAGTCACCTGGAGGACTTGTTTGAAGATTCCTGGTTCCATCCCATGTGGATTCTGATTTACCAACAAGACCAGATGGTTGTCAACAGGGTAGTTTGGAAAACAATGGTTTGTAGAATACCCCAGGGCACTTAAAAATGGACCAGTTTGGAGCCCTACCCCCAGAGATTATAATTCGTTCTGGTCACAGTGAGTCAGATCAGTTCCTTGACCTAATTCACCAGGAATTATTGATCCAAACATCAGCAGCTGTGTATTTGAATCAACAGCTCTGGTTACAAAAATTGTCAAAACCACAATTAGGAAGGCTGAAGAAAGCAGAAAACGTGGATGCTCTTCACGGGAGCATAAAATGCAATGGTTCTGGCCAGCGATATGTTGAATTCCTAGTTCACAGAAATAAGATCACTTTGGTACTCATGCTCACGTCTACAACAGGTTCTGTGACTTGGCGCTGAAAGCTATTTCCATTTTAGCACGAAATGTGGAAGATGTTTTCCGGATCCCCATAACCGGAGATTTCCCACTACTCTGATCAATTCTTAAAATAGTCTGTGCGCTGCAATTTGGTACCCTAAGAAGATGGAAACGGATTCTTCTGGGATAAAATGACTGCAGAGAAAGCTCTTCGATGAATACTTAAATCTCCAGGTAGAGGACACATTCACAGGCAAGAGGAGCTTCTGACCTACTTCACTTTTCAGGATCGTGACACATTTCACAGGCAGCACTGCAGGCAGGTCTAACTATAAACACTGTCACTGGCTTGGCATCCTTTGGGAAAAGCTTCAGAGCCTCTTAGTTGGAGGGGGGGAGGTTGAATGGGTACAAATATAACAGGAGTCCGAGAGACAGGTAATTCCAAGTTGGCAAGAGAAGTTGAATTTCTATTTTTAGTTTTAGGCAAGTCATTAGCATTGATTTTCATACCGAACAGACTAGATGAAAACTGAGTCCTAATCAAATTTCTAAATGTTTCCTTCTAAATGTTAAGTGCAATCAATATTGGGAAAGCACCTTTCCACCAGTGAGGGAAGTGAAGAGTGAGCTCACCTCTGTGACAAGGGAATTTTGTCTAATAGTAACTCCCCTCAGCTGAAGAGATTAATAAAGGCTTCAGTGAATACCGTGATTAGCAGCTTTGCTGCCAGAACTAAGGCTGACAAGTATCTACCACATACACAGGTCGGCTAGGGACAGTGTTAAAACAGTAAACGTTCACCATCTCCTTAGTAACTACTGGGTCATTCTAATTCCTTCCTGTACACACTTAACAAATATCCTTAGATGTTCAGATGAAAAAGCCAAGTGTGAATTCATGGAGAACCTTAGTAATATTCAAGAAGTCAAAGAAATTTTCAGAAATGCTTCTGAGTACAAAATAGATGATGGAAATATAAAATCCAGTGAATTCAACTACTCTTCCCTTTTAATCAGTTTTAAAGAATTATCATAGTAATCACAGTAGGAGACAAGATGGCTTTCCTGTTCACATACAAGATTGTGCAAGCTCATTAATGAGGCTTACAGGTATTATCCATTTCAGGAGGAAGCAGTATAAGGCTTTTAATACAGGTGAAGCACAAGAATGCGGTAGATGAGACAGAATAGCAACTTAGCAGAGGTGGATTCTTAGGACGTGTGGCCCATGTCCACACTGCCTGCCGTTAACCAAGTGGAGAGGACTTCCTCTCTCATGAACTTAACCTTTGCTGAGGACAGGCCTGAGGGACCCAGCAGCTCCACGGTGACCTCACAGCTCAACCACACCAACCTTGACACTGAGGCAAACTGTACCTTTCTTCGTTCAAGTGTTCTCAAGAATAATAAAGCTATTCCTGGTTACCCTACCTCTGGGGTAACCTAAATTCTAAGATATAGTAAGTAATAATATATATATATATTTTTTAGGTGAGGCAATCCTTGGTTGACTTCACAGATTGCAAGAACCTTGTCAACTTATAATCCCTTATTTTTATTTTTTACACCTACAGCACCGGTCTTCCTAGGTGGTCTCCCATCCAAATACTAACCAGGCTCAACCCTGCTTAGCTTCCGAGATCAGAAGGGATCAGGCTTGTTCAGGGTGGCATGGCTGTAGACTATTAAGTAATAATTAATCTGGCAAAGTTCTCAAGCATTTTGGCATTCAAAATACCTCAACCATCTCATCACTGTTAACTGACTTACTAAAAATTCTTTGAGCCTCAAGAAGACTCCCCCCCCCCACTAAATTATGGCAACTGCATACAGAATAAATTCATTAGACTTAAAAGAACTTTAAGAGGCAAATATAGATTTGTCCTTAAAGAAATAAAGCAGGAATGAGAAGCAGGGAGAGACAGTCTAGGACACACAAATGGAAGAAGCTAACTCCACATCTGTATCACTTTCATGCGACCCACTAAGAGCTTGGTCCTGCTTTCCCTTTTTATACTCAATCATATCAGAGAAAAGAACTTTTTAAACCTCACTCATCTAAGACGCCTACTTGGCCTTTTCTCGGCCCAAACTGTTAATTCCCAGGGCAGGCAATAAAAGGTGCTCATCGGCATGCACACTCAGCTACAGATTCTGACAGTGAGAACACGGCCCAGTTGCCGTTTGGGCCGGGTTCCGCCCGGTTGCTTACCCTTCAGGAACATGTGTCAAAAGTCCACGTTCAACAGGGGCTTCCGGGACATGAGAGGTAAAGAGAACCCAGGCATCACATCTATTTTGGATCCCTCACAAAGCCTACTTCTCTTACTCCAGCGTTTTAATAATATCTGTGTAAAAAAAGGTTTCCATGAGGTTTATTTTAAAAGAAAAAGATCAAAGCAGTAGCTGTGACTGAGATTTGATCTAAAGTGGAGAAAACGAAATGTTTACCAGGTTTTAAAAAAATGATCTGACAAGGAAAGACCACCTTCAGACTGTATTTCCATTACTTAACTTTCTCCAGAAGTAGAATATTAACACAAAATACAAACTGTAAGATTCATTTAATTCTACAGGATTTGAGTGAACTGAGCCACCATCTCCCCATTTAACATTCGTTATCTTTATAAGTTCCAAATAATAATCTACTGAATGGTTTCCTATGGGTGGTTTTGTACTTTTGTACTAACCTTTCATGTAAAATAAGTACTGGGAGGAAGTATAGCAAGAAACTATTCAAAGAACAACTACTCCTCTTTCCTGAAAGAATAAAATCAAATGACTCCCCACCTCACACCCCACTCCCGCCATGCAGAGAGCTGCCAACTCCTACGTTCAGAAGTCAACGCTCATAAGCCCCATCGTGAAATCAGATCAATGACGTTTAATGCTAAATTAGTCCTCCCTCCTGACAGAGGGACACTGCTGTCCCTTAAACAGCTGGGCCAGCATGAGGGTCAAGACCCGAGCGCCCACCTCTGCCAGTCTCTGGGGTTACACTCTCACCACTGGCTCAGGCCCCGCAGAGCCCCACATCCTGCCTCCAGTGTAGCCCTACACCCCAAACTCTGCACCTTCCCCTTCACAGGAAAGAGCTCCGTATGTCTGCATCTTCAGTCATTTCCAGAGTGATAACATAGAACAGATCTAGCAACCACTGTGAAGGGGAAAAAACTCCGATTGACTTCAAGTTAAATCCGTAACAATGCATTTCAACTATTCCAAGTCTTCTATTGACTTAATATTTATTGACTCAAATGCTGAAGTAAATGGACACCCTCGAGGCCTTAGAAATCGTGTTAGATGGTTTGTCTGTCTTTAGGATGGGATTTGACTTCTAATACCCAGGCGAGTTCGACAGTTACAACCCATGAAGCTCATGACTCTGTACACGAATTTCTTGACTTAACATGCAAAAGGACATTTTACAGTACTAGTTCAATTACGACCTCTCCCTAAAAGGCAGAAACCACATCCCACACTGCTGTGCAACTTATTTCGGTATTTTAAAATAAAGGGATGAGAAGAGGTGGAGGCATAGAGAAAACCCAGCTTCTTCAGGCACAGTGAGACACAGAGACCTTGGAGACAGGATGACAACCTCTGCACTCATCTGCTCAGGGTTGTCACAGTTCCCGCTTTTAAAAATGCCGGGAATGCTGTCATCAACAGGGGATCTAAGGTACGGGACCGGGTTTGCTACAGAAGCTAAACATGGTTCGGAAACGTACAAAGTGAGACGGTGAGCAGTGACCTCGTACAAGACATGTGCCTGAAGCTCTGGGGAGCCTCCTTGGCCAGTTTCTCAGACATCAAAACCCATCCTGATTATCAACATACAATCAAATCAAAATACTCAAACACATACTTTTTTTTCAGAAGAGGAAAATAAAGGCACAGAAACCTGCCAAAATATTTTCTTCCCATAAGAATAGTATGATTAAAATAGTTCATCACTAATAAAACCTGTATCACGAGCAGACAATACAAATTAGCTTTTTAAAAAATGACATTCACTGAATTCCAGGTCTGTGCATTCGATGTGAATAGTCATCAAAAATATATTACAATTAAAGGGTTGTAAGGAGTTCCGTTTGGGGTTTCTACACGATCTTTTGTATTTCAGGTGAGAAGTACCACAGTAAAGTATTAGGGATTTACTGTTCCTTTGTATGTAACGTATGGCGATTAGTGTCCCTCTCCTACTGCAGGCTCAAAGACGTCCATGGTGAGATGTCTGAGGGACCTACCTCGGTGACTTTTCCACCCCTCATCAAAGGCAGCCCTGTGTATCAAACTCCACACCTAGAAAGTTCAATAAACTGTATTATACTTTAATAAATATTTCTGTCTTTTTTTGTTTTTTCTGCTTTTAAGCTTAGCTTACATCTTGTCAAGGAAACCATTTCACAAGAGGGTACATCACAATCTACTATCAGCAATATTCCTTGTTTATTAGAATCTGAAGATGTTCATATTACATCAAATATAAATATATATTATATTTACATTTCCTTCTTAGCTTCTCGAGTGTATTTATAATTAATGCCACTAATGTCACCACCATTATAATCCTCAGTGCAACTCGTATTTTCCTTCCATTGGATGCCTATAGGATTAGACAGCATCTTAAAAGAGGTGTACTGTTCTTTTTTAAAATAAAAGGAAAGAATGGGTATCCATGAATGGAGATCTAGGCATTTTCTAGATTTGCCTTGTTTTGTAATATTTCAAAATACCTGAAAAATGTGGTCCCTTTTTGCAGTACTATTCTCTACTCGGGGCCAAGAGAATAACAAAATATGCAACTCAAAAAGGAAAAGAGCCCAAAGAAAAGAGAACCTGCTTGTTAGCTCATTAATCTGTTTAGTAAAGTTCTGTTTTAAAATGTTTGAATGCTGTACAATATTATACAAAAACAATCGTCAGCCTTCAAAGCAGCTGGTACATTTCTTAGAGGTCTTTTTGCCCGCCTAACAGTCTGCCGCCTTGGTGTTCTTGGTCTTGGTCACTTCCTGTCATCGATAGTTTTAATGAATTCCACTGCTGCTGTGAACTGCATCCACCAATAAGACTCCTCTCCAGACAGACAGCTGGCATAAAAGCTACTGATATACTGAACAGTGGACAGCAAACAGGGTGGATTTGCCTAGAGATGAGGAAAAAAAAAGGAGTCAATTACTCAGATGTATAGCTTTGCAAAAATCATTTAAGTTAACATCTTCAAATGTCTTTCTGTGAAAGGGATACCAATCCTTTTGAAAATAATCCCCAAATCTCTTTTTGGAACTAGTGTGTGAACACTAGCCACTCTGAGTAGCAACAGTATACTGGAAAGGCAAGTTGGGGTCCAGTCCTGGCTGAACTATCCGGAGCTCCCTGTTCTCAAGTCACTTAACCCCACTGGTCCTTAAGGATGGTGAACTAATCCCAGTGGACTTACTCAACAGCCTAGATTCTAGAATGTTAGATAAGAAAATAAATGCTACAGGCAAATTGAGTTATATCTGGTCGGTAAGTGCAGGCAGGATCAGCTGAGAGAGTGAAACCTAAAAAAGATAACATGCCCTCTATTGCAAGAGGGAACACGAAACATCTGCTTTTTCACCTTCTTCATGCGGAAAGAAAAGACACAGGTGTGTTAAGTGGTTAGGCACCCAAGCCAAGGCCTGAAGCTTAAACTGGCTCTAGGTAAAGACTAGATACATCATGTGTGGGAAAGAGAAGAGCGGGGGCCAACAGCAGGCGTTATGAAAGCTGATCACACACTGACCCCACAGGTTTCTGACTCAGAGTTCAGGTTGCAGAAATACTGCAAATATGAAGAATTAGTGAAGTATGTGTCAAATATACTTTAGACATTAACAGGTGGGCTGAGCTGACTGGAACTTATGAGCGATGCAGTTACTTGGTGGCTTTGTGCACCCAAACCACGTGGTCCCCCCCAAAATATTCAATATTAACAGTTTAAATGATAAAATTTTAATTTAAAAGTCAAAAAAGGACAAGAGTGTTTATTAAAATAATATGGTGTAATTATAAAATAAGAGACTAGAGGAGAGAGATGACTGGCAAACTTAGTAGTTTATGTAACAAGTACTATGAAGAACTCAGTGGTGAAAGCACTGTTATTTATTCATTTGATAATTATACACTTAGCCCTGAGCAAGAACTTCAGACACTGTTTCGTAAGCTAAAAACGTCCCTCTAGGAAACTGGCCCTCCCATCTTTTCTTTTGAAAACCCTAACTTCTGGACGGAGTGACATCAGACACTCTCTCTCTGGATAACACAGAGCCAAGGTTGCTAACATCCCGGGAAGCCCTGTGCCAGCCTACTCAGGACACTAATAAACTCTTTGCTAATAGCACTGAGGCGCCCACCTTTATCAACACAAATACCAAAACCGGGACAAAGTCATCTGCTCCTGGGACGGAGTCCTCATTGGCCAGGCTCAGGAGGTTCATGATCGTGGAGCACATTCTCAGGATGCACTGCACTTTGTCCCGGGGGGTCTTGTAAGCACTTATTGTCCTGATTTCCGACTGTGCAGATGGCCATGGGGCCTCCCGGAGGTATACCTGCGTGAGGTCACAGACAGGAAGATAGATCTTGACTCTAACGCGACTACACGCAACGACCACAGCAACCACCAACTTCGCCCCCGCCCCGTCGCCAGGGGGGAAGGATGCTGCCTTTTCTTGGGTAAAACCAGATCGTGGTTCCTTCCTCTTCCACTAAAGATTAAAGCTTAACTTTTAAACTTTTAAGTAATAAGATCTGCACTTTAAAATAACCTAGACTCCATTAATAGAAGAAAGGGCACACAATAACACAGAACCTAGAATTCATAAAATGTCAAACAACTACCTTTCTTAAATAGCGACAATGGAACTTCTCTACGTGTAGTAGCTGATTACAAAAGCACAAATAAGCTACTTTTAAAATAAATAATAGATTCAAAAACAATTAAAAATTTTATGCTAATCAATGTTCCATTAATGGGGATTTTAATGAAACAACCAGAAAGCTCAAATACCTGAAATTTTCCTATTTTATTGTAAGAGCTCTATGCAGGTAAAAATGCTAGTGTCAACCACCAAAATGTAACTTCACGTCACATTCTGACCAAGTCCCGGTCCCTTTTCAACCCAGGGAATTTAAATCCTTGGAGGGATCTTTGAGAACTTCACGGTGAGACTGAATTACCTCTAATGCAATCAGTATCACATATTTTATTATATGGTTTCCCTGAAAGCTGTCAGGTCACAGGGCCACCCACGTGCCACGTAAACCTGTGTTACCTCAGGTATCTGAAGAGCTCTGTGATTCGCAGTCACTACTTTAGACAGTCTCTGGATATGTTCATGAAGAACCCTGAAAACCCAAAACACATATGTAAATATAATTTCAGAAAATAAGGTACACAAATAGTCCTAATTGATTTTTCTCAAAACATCTAAAAGTTTTAGACTTATTTCTACATATAGATTATAACTACAGCTGAGACTCTCTTAGCTGTAAATATTTTGTCTAGTCAAAAAAAGTCATACTTAGGATCTGCTCAGAAACGCAGAGTGAGCGGAGGGGATGCAGGGGGAGCAGTAAAGTCCTTTCCCAGACTAGGGTAGCACTCCAAGGGAGAAAGGAGAGGACCCCCAGCCCGGAAACTGCCTGGATGCACTAATTCATAAATAGGGTGACAGGAAGTAGAGGGATCAAAAGTCAGAAACCAAAGATCACAGATGCTTAGATGGAGAAGGGACTCTGAAAACACTCAACCTCTCACTTCACAGTGAAAATCACTAGGCTTAAACAGGGGAGGGTTCTGCCTGCGGCCACAGAGGCAACAGCAGGGGAACCGGCCTTCCTGGCCTCTGGAGTTACCTCCGGAACACTGTCAGCTCTCCACTCCCTACAACCCACGGGAATGCCACGCAGGAGCAGGTGCGAACGCTCTGCTGCCAAGTCTGCTCGCTGGAGTAAAAGCAGCTGGAAGGCCCCCACTCGTCACCCCATGCTGGAAGCAGAAAACAGGCGCTCTGGAGAGAAAATGCGCCCTACCTGGTGGACTGGGTACACCAGGTATCCTGTTAAGGCACTGGGGTGGGCTAAAGGCCTCTGACACTGTGAACAAGTGACAGCAGCAGGTTGGAACGATCCTAACCCATTCACCGGAAAGTAAACTCTCTCAGATACACATGCAATATCTTAAATTTTCCATGAAAAAAAATCTTACAAAAACTACTAATGAGATCCCACCCTGAGATCCTATTACATGGACCCCTGGAGAGTCGCTGGCACAGTAAGTCGCTATTACGGCTGGGGGGGCACGGTGACCACCTCGACACACTTGGGGCAGAAACAGGGTTGTAAAGCAATGCTCAAGAAAATGCAGAAGAGGAAAAAGAAAAATGCTAAGTTATCCATAGTCTCACCACCAAAAACAATCACTTGCTATTCTAGATGTTTTTCTCTTCAGGATTAATTTTGTTTAGGATTACTTTTTAAAAACAGCTTTACAGAGATATTAGTCACATATCACACCATTCCAGATATTTTTTGATATTTCAAACATATAACTTTTCCTAATAAATAAATGATACTAGAAATAACATTCACAAAATCTGTTACGTGCGCGGTGCTGTGACACAGTGGTGAATAAAAGCATCACGTTTCTGCTCTCACAAAGGGAACAATCCAGTGGGGGAGAGAAGCATTCATCAGATGACCACACAAACCAATGCTTGAGGACGGGCGACCTGGCCCCCCGAGGACACCTGGCGAGGTCTGGAGATATCTGTGGTTCTCGTGACTGGTGTGGTAGTAGTGACTCTCGAGTGTCAAGGCCAGGGATGCTGTTAAACCTCCCACAACAGCCTCCCACATCCAAGGACCATCTGGCCCCAAATGTCAGTAGGGCCGGGTTGAGAATCGAACAAATGTAAGACTGCAACTGTGGCAGGTGCTGAAGAAAGGTGCACAGGCCTGGAAGCCCTGACAGGGGAGTCAACCTGCTCAGATGGTCAGGAGAAGTTTCCCTGAGGAAATGACACCTGAGTCAAGACCTGAAGGGTGAGCGAGGAGGAAGAAGGAAGGGAAGAAGAGCTGAGGCGGAGTACACGCAAGGCTTCCAGAGAGGCCGCCGCAACCTGTGCGCCCTCCGGCCTGATTCCCCACAACCCCAAAAGCAGGGTACATCATCCTTTTTGAAGGTGTTAATTCTGATGGGTGAAAATGGTAAGAACATGCACCTCCTTTATGAGACAGCAAGTCTCATGTACAGCTCGTCTAAAACACAGGGCCAGCGGATGGATCCCTGCACAGTCCAACACAGGCACTCACTGGTCACGCACAGTCCAACACAGGCACTCACTGGTCACGCAGTATGTCCCCATCCTGATTAGGGTAGAAAGCAAGCTTGAAAATCCGATTCATCACGCTTCGTTCAATGGCCAGCTGGGCATCCTGAAGCTGCTCTTCACTCGCGTTTTGCCATATGACGTCCTGGGCCATCGCGCCATAAAGGAACTGCAGGAAATCTTCTACCTGAGCAGTTTTATCATCAGCTGCTGTGAGTTTCTGAAAGTCTCCAATGCAAAATAATAATTTTTAAAACACACTACCTGAATAACTTTAAAAAGGAAATTATAAAAATTATTTTAACCACTAGCTATGCAGGGACTATACTCTTAAAGCTTAAAGCATTTGGGTGGTTCATTTTAGGAGCCAAATCAGTAAAATCAGGAAAAAGGTAAGAGATATCTAAAAGTTTAAGAGCAAGGGGTTTGTTATAAAAAATATATAGTTTGTTTTAAAAAATGAAAATAACTGTGTGGATCCAAAACTTTACCAATTTCCCTAATTTTTAAATAAACTATAGATATTCAATCCAATAAAAATAAAATGTATTGTTCCGTAAAATAACTGGGAATTTAAGAAACTGCTCTTAAACATGTAGCTACTCAAACAAACAAAACAAAAAGTTCCAGATCTCCCCAACTAGAAGTGCTGGAGAGAGGTGCTTAATCTAAAGGTCTTCAGTTACCTTGAATGAACTCCCGGATCTTCTTTTCTTTGCTCTCAAGCAGCAACCTCACACACACGGTGGTAAAGTATCGGTTGGCCACCTCCTTGTCCCGCAAAACCCTTTGCAGTAGCCTCTCTAGGTGAGCCTGTGTGGTCTGCAGTCCTTGTCGACAACGGGTGAGATAAGCAATATAGGGGGCCCTTTTCCTGAAAGAAAATATGTTTTTCAGGACATCAGATATGTACTTTCTTTGGAGACTGAGCATCCTAATTTTTCTTTAGAAAAAGATGCTTCATAGATTTTGGTTTCACAAACTGACATGTGAGGCTGCAAACAAGTGTCTTGAGGATGGATTATGCTGCCCGCTCAAGAAACAGAAGCAACTGGCATGTCTGTGAAGAACACCATCTCCTGGGCTAACCGCTCAGCTACCTAAGCTACTCAACATTATTACTAAGTCACATCGCTGGTCTATTTTACATCAAGGCACGGTCTCCAGGCGGGCAGGACCACATACCTAACAGGAAACTGACTGCTACAGAAAGCGAAAGTAACAAAAGGCAGGTTAACATACCACCAGATCGTTACACATACCGCCAATTATTTGCTTACGGTCTAAACGTAACAATCATTAGAGCACCCATTCCCTAGACCTCAAAGTCTCTTCACTTCCTAAGCATCTCAATTACTTTTTTCTCCTGAACTGAGAGCAAGGGACTGGCAACAGACGAAGGGCAGCAGTTCCTAGGCCAACTGCTCCCCTCTGGCCCAGGGAACTAGTCTTTCCTATTGCCCCCCAAAAAGGGAAAATCATCTCCTAGTTACCCCGGCCACCACGCCACTAAAGTGGCTTTTGTGCGAAGCTGACGTAAACCGCGCTTCTCCATTAGGGGAGCTGCTCGTTTAGAACTACACTTCCAGGCTAAACGGCCAATGTACTACTCCTCAGAGACCTCTGTCCAGGTGAACACGGCCAAGCACTTTGTAATCCTGGATTTATTTCTGAAACAAGGACCCAGAAGAAAGCACTTGCAGCTAGAAACAGGGCTACATGTGAACGGGCCGGGCGTGTTACCTGTAGTCCTCGGCAATAGACGCCAGCAGCTTCCTGCAGGTCCGGTTATCGAAGCGGCACACGCAACGCATTGTTTCTTGAAGTTGAGCCATTAAGTTCTTATCTTGTAAATTAATTGCTTCGGCTATTTGAACTTTTAAGAAGCACACAATTTCATTGTCTGAACAAAAAAATAAGAATTCTGTTACTGGTGAGAATGTCCACGGGCTTACATGAGCTGTACGTCACATCTCAGCCTTTGGGATCAGCAGAACCAGGCTGTACTGCCACACTCAACGAGACCACACTTCAACAAGCCATCGGTCATCAAAATGTCCTTCGCTGATAATATAAATGCATTAAGCTGAACCATATGGAATTGCTATCGAGCTTACAGTTGAAACTGGCGATTTCGTAGGTTCAGCCTATAAATACAGGAATAACTAAAACTACCAGGCAGCAACTCACCTTCCGGGTCTGTGTGGTCTGGTAAGCCGTTCCTTGTTGAATGGGTTAGCACTGGGAAGGCGACAGAGTCCGCGGAGCAAAGGGCAAGCCTCAGTTTCTTTTTTGCATCTCTAAGGAATGAGTCGAAAATTCATTAACTACTTCTTCCAGATATGGTCACATTTTATGAACATTTACTATATAAATTAATATGCTAGCTCAGGACCCAAATGTTTCAAGGGCTCATAAATATAGGTAAATTAAAAATTTCTTTCTTATTAAATTTATTGAGGTGACACTGGTTGGTAATTTTTAACTTACTGAGACCTCACTTAAAGGTACAGGCTTTCGGGTTACCCGAGGAGCAAGGATGCAAAAGGATTCTGGGCAAGGACTGTTCTGTGAAGTCACCAGAATGAGTCGAACAACAAATGTTTTTGACCTTCCGCCGTGCGCTGAGACCCAGGACAGGTGCCACGAGGAGGGGTGGAAAGACGCACTGCGCCCAAGTCAGGAGGCACCGCAGAAGTCGTCGGAATCACCTCGTCCCCTGAACTAAGAACACCTATCACCACGACTCCTGACAAACACTGATCCTGCTGCCAGGAAAGCTCACTGCCTGGCCAGAATCCTTTCTTATTGCTCTAATGCTTGAAACCTTTTTGTGTTGAGCCAAAACCTGCTTCTTTTTGACTTCCAACTACTGAAGCACCTAATAGCACCCAGGTCAGAGCACCCTACAGTAAGGTATCGCTCTCCTCCACAATGCACCTCTTCATGCTGAGAGATGCCACCAATGTTCTTTCCTCTGTTGGTGGCTGTGGCCCTTTCTGGTCCCACAGGGCAGGAACCAGAGCTCCTTGACAATGTACAAACTGCCATGCAAAGAAAGAAGCTGAAACGCCTCAGGACACAGGCCAGAGTCGGCTCCTCATGCAGGACTATGCTTGTCCACCTGGACTGGCTAGCTGGGTCTCTCCCTATTGGTCTGCTTCCGATAAATGAAGCAACTTACAAATCAAGCCTATCAAATGTAATATTCACCCACTTTGCAAAGACGCATAAAATATATAACGGTAAATGAAAATTTTTATTTTTATGCCCTCCCCCCAATTTTACTGTAGGAAAAAATTATAAATTTACTGTCAGAAATTCATCATAATATTTATAATGATATACTGTTTAGAGTTGGCTTTAAACTGATTGGGGGAGAGTAAATATGAAACAGTACTGGCCATGTATTAGTATCTGCTGAATCTGGGTAACGAGGAGGATGACAAACTGAGGGGGCTCGGGTGGGTTATTCGGCAACCCCACAACTGCTCCTCCCTCCTACCCTGTCCTCCCCCAATGATTCTCGCGAGGCCTGGGAGCTCTGCATGGGCAGTGGCGCTGCCACTTGTTTCATTTTAATTACCCATGTGGTGCTTGTGAGCACATGGGATTTTCTTTTATCCCTGGATGAAAGCCTTTGCTATGTGATATCCACACAAGAATAGCCTTCTCAGTAAATAGCCACTTCATTAAAATTTATCTCTGTTTTATACATTTATTGACTCCATGGATCACTTGACTTGAAATGACTGCAATGGTGAATAAAAGTCCAAATCCCGAAGTCCTAAATACTATAAAAGAAATACCTGTAAGAGAAAGCGGAATCCTGAGGGTGGGCTGCCTGGCTCGCAGAGTCTGGGAGATCGTCAGCTGAGATGTTCTGCAGTGTTTCATCTCGAGGAGAATCGTGTGCACTTTCACCATCACCCATAACCTCTAAACAAAACCCGACCCCCCAAAAGGATAAGCAGGTTCTTCTGGAATATTCTGGCACTCGTAGTTATTCAGAGCCAATCAACAATAAATTAGCACTGGGCTTTACAATAAGTTATTTGAAAAAGAAAGAAAACTCCAAACATTTAAATAAGTTATTGAGAGCAATGATAATATATCAAGAGACTACTTATTCACAGAATGGTTTTACTTCTTATTCCAATCCTAATCGAAAAGAAAAACGATGAATCTTTATTAATTTAATGAAGATAATACTCTATAAACAAAATCACTGAACCACAGAATGAAAAGGGGCCTCAAAAATCATTTAAAATAATACCCTCATTTCATAAACATGGCATTCTGCGCTACCAGAAAAGAGCTTGCTGGAAACCCCCTTGGCTCGCCAGTGGCTGAGGTGGACCATGTGCTCAGGCCTCCCGTCACCCACTGCCCAAGACCAAGCTGCGGGTGAACTCGCAAATGCAGCCAGGACAGATCTGTGAGTTCCACAGTTGTTTTTAGGTTTTAAATTAAACAATTTAGATAAGATATCCATGTATAAAATTAAAAAGAATAAAAAAGTTCCTTAGTATAATAAAGATACTGATTATGTAGGAAATATATTGTTATTCTTAAAAGATAATTTCAAATGCTTCAGGAAAAAAGAGAGAGAAAATGTGACAAAATGTTAACAGACGGTAAGTCTAGGTAGAGGGAACATGGACCTGAATTGTACTAGTCTTTCAACTTTTCTGTTATTTTAAAACTTTTTAAAATGAGAACTGTGGGAAGTCCACCTCTCCCCAGGCTCCCCCTCTCAGGCTCCCTACGAATCCCCCTGAACCAACTCAAGTCGTCAGTTTGTCAGAAATTCTTCCAGAGACACACTGTGCACACACAAGCATAAATACATGCAGGATACACAATTTACGCTTTTTATACTTTTGTTTCCTCTTAATTTATCCTAGGAATTGTACCACATTTCTCTGACAGCTATTCAAAAGTAGCTACCAAAAAGCTACTTTTATAGATCACCTTTGTCACTGTGATACGAAGGTTACTATTCAAATGTCTATCATGATTATCACCTGTACTTTCATAGTTTGCCATCGCTCCTTCACTGGGGCTGGTGCGTTTAATGGCATTCCTGTATTTGTCCAGAATATCCTCAGCAACCTGGGCTTGTGCACTTAGTCTGGGGCTGGGATCATCTGCAGGAAAAGGAGAGTGAGAGAATTAGTTCCCCTCGGTTTGTACCAACTCTGACGTTAGTACGACACCAGGAGCATAATCCCAAAGGCTGATTAGGAGGTAAGACTTAAAAAGAGCACATATCTCAGTGTTAAGAGGCACCATGCAGCTGCCTACTCGTCCCATCTCTAGGTCTGAGCCTTGCCAAAGCATGGAATTGGAAGTGTTAGCTCCACTTTCTCATCATCGCCACAATTCTGCATGACAGTGTCAAAAAACTCAGTGCAGACTAAATGGATGATGGGTTTCTAAAGCGCTTAACACTCAAATCGCTGTTATTAGCAATCCATGCTAACAGAATTTCCAACAGTGCACTTTTATATGCAGACTTCACTTATTCAGACATCTCCATGCTGAAGGAAGAAAAAAAGAAGTACTTGAACTGAGAATTAAAGCCTTTTAAACAATAATAATAATAAAAACCTTCCTTCATTCTTCCTTCACAGATTTCTCTGTCTACACCATATTTGAAAACTTCAGATGTTCATATTCTGTCTCACTAGATCTCACCATGACAGTGCCGCTGCTGGAACAGGGCAATGATGTCAGGGGCACTCCTAGACATTGTTGGGAGTGCTGGAATTGTACCTGGGGTGCACAGAGAAACAGCTTATCACAATCACAGATGCAGCACTGTTTACTGACAGGACCTCTGTCCTGTCAGCAAAATCAGCACACTGAAATGTGTCCCTGGAGTCGAAGACGGCAGTCATTAATTAACAGTTACCAAAGCAAGGAACTGCTACAGGTCTATGGGACAAAATTAAGTTCCATAGAGAAATGCAAACTTTTGAGGTGGATCTAGGTCAAGCAGGTAATGACTATAAATATCCACATTCTGGTAGAATCCCATTTTTTAGAAAGCCTAAAAACACATAAAAATCACTAGGTTTTATATATGTTAATAGCAGCTAAAACTAATGGCAGCTAACATTTATTGAGCACTTACCACATGCCAGGGAATGTGCTAAGCGCCTTGTATGAACGATCTCAGTCACCACGACCCTAACAGGGAGGCACCACCATTGCCCCATTTATAGAAGAGGAAATCGAGGTGCAGAGAGGTTATGTAGTTATTCTCAGAGGCTCTTCATTTGTTTTCATGAAAAACTATTTAGTATTTGTGTCTCTGTAAAATTGTAGTGGTCTACAGAAAGAATTTCTAAAGTAATTTAACCTTTCTGCATAATGTCATTTGAATGCACGATCAGAGAGTCCTAATCTGATCTTACTCAAAATGGAAACTGATCAAACCTTTATCGTTACAAAATCTTTTTTTGGAGAGGGGGTACTTCTTGCTATTGGTTTTGAGGGCAGCTGAGGGCTCTGAGAAAGGGACAGTAAAATTTGGTGCAACAAAGTGAAAGCCATCTACGGCCATGCCCAATCCCATCTGATCTTGGAAGCTAAGCAGGGTCAGCCCTGGTTAGACTTGGATGGGAGACCACCTAGGAAGACCAGGTGCTGTAGGCGAAAAAAATAAAAAAAAAATAAGGGATTTTTATTTTTGATAAGATCCTTGAAATCTGTGAGGTCAACCAAGGGTTGCCTTGCCTTTAAAAAAAAAACAAAAAACAAAAAACAAAACAAAAAAACACAAAGTGAAAACTATAATGTTGCTTGTAATTTTTATAATGCCATTCTTAAAAATTTTATCCCAGGAAAATAATAAAAACAAAAGGTGCTAAATATATGAAGCTGTATTATTTTCATAGCAAAAAACTGGATACAATTTAAATACCCAGAAGCGAGAACACTCACACTGCAGTACAATCATACAATATATTATCTTAGAGCCAATAAAAATTGTTTAAAAATCAACTATGTCTAGTAGAAACTGGGAGAGGGTTTTATGAAATAAAATGTGGTAAAAGAATAGTTACATACATACTCTGATTCAATCATGAAAGGCCATGTACAACTATTGAAAGACTGGGAGAGAACATGAAAAAACAGTAGGGTGGTGGGATTATAGGCAGACTGTTAAGAAATTTCCATTCACAGCTTTTTAAAATTGATTTAACAATAATTTTCAATGGGTCGTTAATTAGGACTGGGTAGAAGTTTCTGCACCGGTAGAGAAGTTAAATGGCTTGAATCGAACACAAAGAAAATGAAATACTTTATGAAAAAAACTTATTCTATTCTACCTACCTTCTAGTTTAGGAACTAAGAATCAAAAAAAAAAAAAAAAATGTATTGCCCAAAGACAAGTAAAAAATAACTTATAAGTTCTCAAAAACTGATCAATTGAGCATTTTCAAAAAGGAAATTTCATTGAGTATTTTCACTCTGTAAATGTCGGTGCTGTTCTAACACTGGGAACGTGGTAAGGAAACATAATAATCTTGCCAAAAGAATGCCTTTCCAGCTCCTCTCAATCAGACCCTGGGCTGCTGAAGAACAGGGGTCACGCGTGATGTGCCTTAACACCTACATCACTTAGCACAGTGCCCGGCATGCGTCAGATGTTCAACAAGTATTGGCTGATTGAATAGGACAGGCTTGACTGCTCCCAGCAGGGAACGGTGGTCTGGAAGCACAGCCCCTGCTGCTCAAAGCCTTTATCCCAGGAACATCACACGTCAGATAAAGCAGGGATGTACGCTAGGACAAGGAACTATGTCTAAATATAGAGAACTAGACATTAAATAACAGCATTAAAATGGGATTCTACCTGTACTATGCTGAGCTCTTTGAGAAGGATGTTCTTTTGAAACTTCCCCCTTTTTAAATAAAAATCTTCATTTTTAACTTAGTAAGATAACGAAATTTAAAATTAAAATAGAAAAAAAAGAGGCGAGGAATTAATTTCCCTCTGGATGCTCTATAGTCACTGGAAACATTACACAGCTACCAAACTCAGGGTTGGGTGATTAACACTGCTTCTCAAGCTCCTTCCTGTTAGGTGCTCATTCACAATGTGCCAAAAAGAAGCTGTAAAAATACAAATGCTGAATAAGGTAAGAACCCAACCCCTAGTTGTATTTTCCTTGGGTCAGATAGCAATGTTAAAATGATTCGAGCTGTAAAAAATTGGTCAAGTTTATAAATTTATGATATTGTTTAAACGAACACCTTATCATGAAAAAGAAAATGATTAGGTAAAAACAGAATTTCACTGTGATCCTGAATAATCAAGAACTACAGATGGAAATAAATTTAGAATTCTATGATCAATGTTAGAGAAAACTATTCGATCAATGATTCAAAGGTATGGCATGCAGCACTAAAACCATCACCACACTTTCCTAAAAGGGACTATGTGTCATCATCCCACTGAGATGTCGAGTTGCAGGGTGTGCCTAGAGGCTCAGGAGCAGGGGCCTCATCGTAAACAAGTTATGATAATGAGGATGATGATGGTGGTGGCGGGCTGCGGGAAGAGCACACTGAGGGGCACTGTGGCCAGCTAGAAACCACAGGGCTATAAAGAACATACTCCCCACTGTACACACACAGACACACTCTTCTAAAAAGGCAACACTTATGGCACCCAAGAAAAAGTGTTATGAAATATGTGCTCTGGGAATGAAGGAGCCAGGAAGCCCATGGGTCTACAAACCTGTGAGTGTTGAGAATCTGTCAGGCCCCAGATCATCTTTGTCTTTTTCTTGTTTTTCTTTCTTTCTAAATGGTATAGGAGCTGGAAATTAAATAAAGTCAGTAGTGTGACATATAACATACTGCACTACCCGGAAGACAGCAGGCATTCTGGAGTTAACTGGTGTGCCAACATTTCTAAGTGCAAGGAAGGTGAAAAGTTTAAAAGCTAAGAAATCCCGAGTGTCAACTGATAATCGTTCGTAAAACAGCATTGCAGGTTCTTAAAGTAGCTTTCAGAATCTGCTTGAGGGTCCTCTGCCACAGGAAGAAGGATTTAACGGTACTCTATTGGGACTACATCAAAGCCACAGTTTCTCAGCCTCTGCTCAAAAACAGCACATTCAAAGCTCTGTGCCTCATCCTCTCCTCACCAAGGGGGCTTGAGCGCGGCGGGACAGCAGGGCGCCTCAGCTCCTGAGCGCCACAGTGCCAAGAGGAGGCCTTTGGAAGATGTCCCTAGTTTTAATCCCGGATGATCTCTCCTTTCGGGAAGAGATGCCTTTGTAAACTCAAATCTCAGTATCTATTGGTATGGCGCAAGGCTATTCGCAAAAAAAAAAAAAAGCAAATGATTTTATACAACTGCCTTTCAAAATAAACACTCACCAATATTCAGGGTATAAACATTCTCGGTGAACATCAACATTAAAAGTTTAAGTTTATTCCAGGAATGTAAAGGATGAATTTCAAATTTTCAATCTAATTACCAACAACATCCCTTATTCTGCAATAATCATTGGCAATACATATGTCAAAGGTCCTAAATGCTTAACATCAGTGGTATATGATACTGAAGCAACCATGACTTGCATGACTTCCACTTATGAAACCACTACCACTTCCTGAAGGAGCAAGAACCGTCATTTCTAAAGCTCTGCCTTACCATTCACCTGTGTGAAACCATTTTCTATGGTCTCAGAACAGCTAGGAACAAGCCCAGCAAGCCTCAGGAGCTGAGATATTGGCCTCTGAAAGAGATTTGGGGGCTTTGCTTCCTGTTGCCAATACAGCATTCTAATATTTTATAAAATTACCTTTAGGCATGGCAGAAACAAAACGTTTTCTCCACCAAGGTCTGTTCCTGTCTGATTTCTCATCATCGCTATCTTTGCGTTCTTCAGTCTGTAGAAAAAGTTTGATGCTTTATTTGGAGTTGAGCAGCAGGACAAATTACTATGAAAAGGATTTAAGTTAGTCTGTGAAATACAAAAGCCACTCTGGTTTGTCTTAAAGGTAAAACCGTTCATGCTGATTTATAGGCAACTTCTGGAACATGGACATGCACCGTTAAAGCACCAGACTGCACTCTGCTTGAGGCTGGGCACTCCCTCACTACTGTTAGTCAACTGAAAGGTCGATATGGAGCCCAGCACAGAGTAGGCACGTGACACCTAATTATGGAATGAGCAAATGCGACACAAATAAAGTCGAGAGGGGTAGGAGATGGTAGCTGTAGTATTAATAAAACCAAGTACATACTGTATGTCGACACTGAGTGTAAGGATGTATATTATCTCATTTAAACCTCACGGTTTTCTTAGGAGATCAATACTATTATTAAGCCCCTTTTATAGCTGAGAAATATGAGGCTAAAAAAGGTCATCTCTCATCTTCCCAAAAGTTACACAGCTGTATGTGGCACAGCTGGGACACAAACCTAGACCTGACTAACTTCCAAGTTCATGTTTTGATCGCCGATTAGTGGAGTTATCATTACGACCACATGTCAAAGGACTGGGACTGTAATTCTCTTATAAGCCCATCGTGTGACCTGGACAAATGATTTTTTTATTTTTTCATCTATAAAACTAGAACTAAAAATATCTTCCCTAAGGGCATCTGAGTACATGGGGTGTCAGGACTTGAATGGAGAGGTGAGAGCATCTGTGCCGGAGAGGGTTTGGCAGTGGCGGCAGTGGACTGATCGAATACATACGAGGAAGATAATGCAAACAGCTTTCTCACTGTTGGAGAGGGAGTTACAAACATGGGCAGGGAGGAGGATGAAATGAACTCTGTTGTTTTTAGACTGGAATGGAATACACTGGTGTGAGCTCATGGTTCTCTACATATAAAGAGAAAGATAATATAAAAATACATACGTAAATGTGTGCAACTGCATGTGTGCACACACACATGCACATGCACACACTCACTAGCTCCGTCTACTGAGAGGTCCTGAGAGCAGCAACACCCCTACAGCAAAGAATACATTTAGCATCCAGATCTTGGTTTCTACAAACCATTTTCTACTAAAAGGAACAAGGGCTCCTTGGAGAAATGGCTGATTCTAAGACCAGGGCAAACATAGTACAACATAAGCTTATAACATTTTGTGCCAAAAAGCAAAGACATACTCAAAGAATGACAGCAGTATGTCGAAAGAACCCAGGAGCCAGCCTGAAGGGGCTCCCGCTGGCCAAATCAGGGACAACTGGGCTTTGAAGTAAATGACAGTAACAAACCCATTGACTAAAATAGAAAACCATGCGAATGAGTAAATAAAAACTTCATGTAGAATAGGATATTTACTTATTTTCAAAGGACCCCCTCCTCTACAAAATAGTTATTAACTACAAAAGAGAAAAGAGTAACTTTACAATGGGGAAGCCTGGCGAACAGCACCTTCATCAAATAATCCAAATGACCACCCCAGGCATGGGACAAAAATAAAATCGTGTGCCAGCTGATGCAGTGAAAGGAACATACTGTCACATTAACAATATTCCTGTCAAAGATGAATAATCTGAATCTAGTCATGAGAAAACATCAAACAAATCCAAATTGAGGAACGTCCTAGAATCTGGCCTGTACTTTTCAAGAGTGTGAAGGTCACAAAGTCAAAGAAAAATTGAGGAAATGTTCTAGATTGAGACTAAAATGACATGACAACTAAATACAAGATGTGATTGAATGGGATCCTTTCACTATAAAGATGTTACTGCAACAACTGGGGACGCAAGAACAGGGTGTGAGACTTAGATGGTTGTCCTATGTGTATAAGTACTTGCTTGCAGGAAACTTCAAGTATTCACAGGTGATGGAGCATGGGAGAAATCAGGTTGGCGACTTACTCTCATGTGGTTGGGGGAGGTTTTTTTGTTTTGTTTTTAATCTACTTCTGACTTCTTTCTAACTCTGCGATTGCTTCAAAATAAAAAATTATACCGTGTTGAGGAAAAAAAGAAAAAATAGCTAACCATCTCAGAAGGAAACTGTGAGGTTTAAATGGAATTAGATATAAAATTACTTGGAGAAAGTTAAGAGTATGATACCAATGTTAAGCTACATTACCACAAAACCAAGTACTCCAGGTTTCCTATGGATTATGGTTCTGGATATGCCAGATTGACAAACCATCTTTGATCATGGCTACTGTCTATCCTTAACCTCAGATGTACCTAATCCATGTTAATTTCAGATGTCAAGAGAATTGGGCGGACAGAACACTAAAGCTGATCACAATCATTAAATTCTTCTACAAGGCCTGTGTGCCATACCTCTCCTCTGGATGAGTCCTTACTGGGGGATGAAGATGATGAATGAGGTGCAGCCACCAAAGAAGTAGCACCAATGGCTGCAGCTGGAGGGAGTTCTCGCTCCTCATTCCCTGGACGCCGGTTCCAGCTGGGGTCACTCATAGGTCGCCGGACAGAGGACACTATATCAGAGCTCCTGCTGCGAACTAATCTCTCGGGGTAAGAATGCCTTTGCCTGAACGCCTCCATCTCAGCTGGAGTTAAGACATGGGAACCGAAGTTTGGCAACCTGGCCTCATTTCCCCCCACAGCTCCTTCCAGGATTGGGGGATCTGGCGGTGGATGTGACGGCCTGGCATAGTGGACCTTTGGCCTTACCACGGCGGAAGCCCCTGGTACACAGGAGAACAAAGAGTTAATTAACAAAGGGTTTTTGTTCCATTCTTCTGCCCATGATAAGACAGTCAAAAATCTCACTTGATCATTTCACAATAAATACAAATCAACACTATGTTGTACACCCGAAACTAATATAATGCTATGTATTACCTATATCTCAATTTAAAAAAAGTTCATCTGACAGGTTTACCTTCATGTGAAGACAGTGGATCGAACATGGCAAGCAGCGACTCTGACTGAGAAGGAGGAGAGGTCAGCTGGTGGGCGCCTACAGCGGAGAGGCAAGCAGAACACGTGACTCAGTGAGATCTCCAGCACAATGAAAATGGTCTGGCACTTTCGCAGTTTTCAAAGATTTCTGATCAATGAGAACTTGAGGGGCATATCAGGAAAATGATAATCTAATAGATATCAAATTCTGATTACTCTAAATTCATTTTATATTTTTTTCTACATACATGGATCTTAATTACATTTAAGTGGCCTAGCATCCACATGCCTATGACTTCTAATGGCCAAACTGTATCATAGTTAATACAAAGAGCACAGAGCCAGCTGTGTATCATCAAAAATTTTAGAATGTCAAATTCCCTGAGCATCATCTTCCATCTATAAAATAGGGGCGACACTATCTACAGAGGGAGTAAATATAAAAAGTTGTAAAATTTGGAATTCTATTATTACTCCTAGCAAATGACAATTTATAAAATAGCTCATATTAAAATGAATAACTCTATATTTTACCATGAAACGAATTCGAATTTTCTAAAGTGCACTATTTAAAGCTAAAGAGTAAGAGAGAACTCCTCTAAGCATATGTCTAAACAACCAAACTCAGAAACATTAAAGTAGATAAGTATGCAGAGGCTAACACTTCAAAAATATATAAAAGGCCTTGTTACTCTAAACTTTTTGAGTCTGAGCTATCTTTTTTGAAAATGAATGGCAGTATTATTATTATGTCTTTTGATTTTTCTTTTTCTATATCTTACACTAATTTTTTTTAATTATAGAAATAGTACACATCATTATGAAAGATAAGCTTCGAACATCAGTTTTCAAAATTCTGGTCTTAGGATACCTTTACATTCTTAAAAATTACTGACTGATTTATATAAATTGAAATTTACCATATTAGAAATTAGAACTAAAAAGAAATATATGTTTATCTATTAATCTATTTAAACATACTCATTAAATGGTCATACAAACAACTCTTTATAATGAAAAATGACTATATTTTCCATAATAAAAATAAGAAGAGTGACACTTTTCAATTTTTGCAAATTCCTTTAACGTATGGCCAAACTGAACACAGGTGGATTCTCACGTCTGCTTCTGTTCTCAATTGGTTGCAATATGTTGTTCTGGTGGAAGTATATAAAGAAAAATTGGCTCGACACATGTAGCTGGAAAGGGGATGATATTTTAATAGCCTTTTCAGATAACTGTGGATATTCCACTTTGATACTATACCAGATCTTTACAAGTCGTTTTTTTTAAAGGTTTGCTACCTTTTGGAATCTGAAATCAAATCAATGAACTTTTTGTACTGTTACATTAAAATTAATTGGTCTGTCTTACACTTAAATGAATCTTTTACCCATACATGATTTTGTAACATCATGTACTGATCATCTAGAAAATACTGGTTTAATTAGATATGCAGATCTTGCAAATGTTGACAAATTTCATCATATCATATAGAAAAATCAAAGTCTTAATGTCACCGCCGATCTCACCAAAAAAGTCTCTACATAGTGGGAAACTGTCAAGCTCATGGAAGTGCACATAAGTTTTCCGAAATTCTAATTTTTATCTGAAAGCTTGAATTTTTATCATTGGCAACAAACTCTACTTTATGAGTTGTTTTCCTTGAAGTGACAGGCTTACTTTGTTGACCTTTGAGAAATGTCTGCCAAATACCCAAGTGTGAATAACTATGTTTGTCTGTCAGTCATTCTTTCAAATAAAAACGGTGTTTCATGAAAAACAAACAAGAAAAAAACAGCTAGTTAAGCTCACAACTCAAAAATTATATAAATGCTTTTCCTTGAGACATTTCGTATTTCGGAATGCATTAGAAATGCATTAGAGGCACTCCCTATTTCTTCAAACAGAATATTAAAAAGATGTGCACTCAAGGGTTGAGATGAAATTAAATAATTTTTACTGCTTCATCAAAGACATTCATAAGTAAAACTTTTTCTTTTTTTTAACTGTGAAAGAAGAATATGATGATTGCGAGCACGGTTTGGTGCCACTGCCTTGTTTCATGCTAAGGCCTCAGCAAATTTACCTACCTTTGCTCCATCATCAGTGCAAATGTCAATATAGGGAAAAGAATAACAATCTTTTGTTATTACGAAAATAGCTTTGACCTCACACCCTTCCCCACCTCCAAAAGGGTCTTAAGGACCCTCCCTGGTCCATGGAGACTACACTTTGAAAACTGCTGGTTTAGAACAGTTTCTCAGCTGGGGTGATTGCCCTGACAAGGGCTCGTTTGGCAATGTCTGCAGACATTTTGGGCTGTCACAGCTGCAGGGGAGGGAGGGAAGTGGTGGCTCCTGGTAGAGCCTGGGGATGCTGCTAAACATCCTAGAACGCACAGGATAGGCCCCCACAACAGTGATCTGGCCCCAAATGTCAGTAGGGCTAAAGATGAGAAACCTTGGTTTGGAACAAGTAAAAAATACATACATATATATATATATATATGTATAAAAGAAAGGGTACCCAGTACCCAATAGGTAAAAACATTGCTAGCATTTTGGTATATCTTTCTTCATTTTTTTTTTTAATTAAGTTGCATTTTGGTATTTCTTTCTGGTGCGTTCTCTATGATAGGGTTGTTTTTTTTGTTTGTTTGCTTTTGTTTTGTTTTAACATTTTTATCTTATATATAATAAAATTCTTTAAGTTTTCCAGGTGATATTATGTTGCAGGTATTTCTCCAAGTTATTTCATATTCTTTAAAGTTTTCAAAAAGTAGCTGTATAAATTCTGATAAGTAGATACATCGAAATTTACTTAACCATTCTGTTTTTCAATTTTTAGGTTGTTTCTAATTTTCTGCCAATGTTATGAAGAATATCTTTGTGCATAAAACTTTCTCTATAAATAGAACTGTTCCTTATGACTGATTGCTAGAGTGGAATAACTGGACCAAATTCAGTATGTGAACTTTTAAGGCCTTAGATATGTATTGCCAAATTATACTCCACAGTGCTGCAACAATTGATATTACCATTAACAATGTGTAAGGCTACCAGTTTCACCGACAAAAGTGATTGTTTATCTAAACAGTCATTCTCATTTCCCCTTCTTACCATGAGTTACTTCATCCATGTCTGGACTAGTGACAGAATCTTTACCCCCAAAATCAGAGCTGCATTCAGATCTCAAGTCTTCAATTTTATTGGGAATATCCTCAGAGGTTGCACTTATGCCTTAAAAAAAAAAAGTGAATAACTAAATAATAAAAATAAACAGCAAGAAGAACAAAATAACCACACAAAATGTATATGAGATTTAGGTAAATGTAAATAGTCTCAATTTTTTTGTGTGTGTGTCCCAGTTCCATATGTGTGAGCTGTTAGGTATTATGTCCTTTATTGTATACTATTGCTCAAATACATTTACCTTGATTTGTTCAACATAACCAGAATTATCATGTGATATCTAAATACAAGTAGCAGAGGCTACCAAGAACAGATACCGAGTTACAGAGGGAACACATACAGACTGTCAATTACTTCAGTAGACTCTGTAATAGCCTAACATTAAATTCTTATAGATGTAAAGTCCCATAGAGATAATTTTGTTTCCTGGAAATTACTCAGCTCTTAAATAAAATCTATCTCTTTGTTATCAACTTTATAAATGAGGAGGCGGGAACACACCTTGAAATCCTTATTCCTTAAAACAAGACAGACATACCCGACACAACACTGAGGCCTGGCGTGCTGGGGCGGGAACTGACCTCCCTGACATCCGTATCATCAGATGTGCTACCCAGTCCAGAACAGCTCTCCAGTTCCTGTAGACGCTCCTCCTGCTTTAAATCTGGGGCCTCTAAACAGAAGACATGAGGTGTCACATTAGTGATTGTGTTAGCACACCACAGTTTCAGCTTCTGTGACCCAGATGACAAAAGCTACCAGGGCATGAATGAAATCAGTGTAAATAGATTTCTAAGTCTGGGCTAGTTAACAAAATTAGTTAGATCATCAAGTGTTAAGGAAATTGAGGTTGTGTTTTCATCCCAATATAGGCCAGTTCATTGTGCAAAGATGAAAATTTTGCTTTCAGATCACTAATCTCACAGAGTGTGCCGTTGGTTAACAAGTAAACTGAGCAAGAGTAAGCTGGCATTAAATCAACCACTTTCTAAAAAATTAACTCCTATAGATGCTTAACAGACAGTGAGTTAATTCTACTGTCTCTTTAAGTAAAAGTTAGCATGACTGAATGTGTTAACATCAAAAAAGACCTATCAGGTCAGGATCACTTAATAATTCTTGAACCAAGTAGAACCGATAGAAGGTAATTCAGACATACAGTTACTTATATTTACATTCTGGTAGTTGACATTTATTTAAAGGCAAAGATTTATCTTTATAATCAGAAAAAAAAGCAGCAGTGCAATACATAAGAAAAAGTACTAAACACTTTACATACATTTATAATTTCCTGCACAAAATAATTCTCAGGACTCCAAAGTCTCACTTTCAGTGCACTTCAAGTTCTCCCCAGGGATATATCTAAATATGCTTACCAGGGATCCGAGCACTCAGGTTTGATTTGTGTTGCTATACCTACTTTGTGATAAATTAGTGGGAGACCCTGAACTCAAAGCCGCACACAGAACCCTGATGAGTTCCTAATAGTTGCTTCCAAAATAACTAAACAGTCTGAAATTACCTGCCATCTTAGCCTACTGCCATTCAACATTGCATTTTATTCTTGATGGACAGAAAATGCCCCAAACTAATTTTCCATTTGGAATTCTTAGCAATGTGATTATCTCACATTTGTCAAATGTCATGACAAATGTCCATAATATAGAAATCAGGATACCTTACATTGAAAACTTCTGTGCAAATCAAAAAGTAAATAATGACAGCATACTAACCTGAGTCACTTGGCAATACCTCTACACTCCAAGCTTCGCTTGTTGTCTCTGATATGGTAGAACCAGTGCAGGGGTCAAGAAGCACTGACCCTGAACCTGGCAGGCACAGTAAACTGCCTAACATGTTCTCCGCTGCTGCACCTGTATAACCAGTGAGGAGCAAAGGATTAACAGAGATCCTGAGGAGCAAAGGATTAACAGTGATAATGGAGAAAAGCCAAACACTAAGCTAACATAAGAAAGAAGCCAAGGTAAGAGTAATTTCAATCAATAACACCACGGAAAATTCAAATTTCCCACTTTGGTCACAATGACACAAGCTCCTTTTCATTGGTCACCTCCTGTTCACCTTGGATTCTCCGCAGAGAAAACCCATTGTTAGGTGAAATCATTTCAACTAGCTTTCACTTTGGTTTTCGGCATATTTTACGTGTGTCCCTTTCTAAGATTTATAGTCCTACAGGGATTAAAAATACTCAGAAACATTTAACCACAGAAAGTTATGCTGGCCAAATGTGTTTTATTCTGGCACATCAGCCATATATTCGGAGCAATAAAATTTGCAGGAAAATATACTTTGTCTCTGTAGTACTCATTCAACTGCAAAATACAACTTACTGTTCAAATAGAGCTTATTGCCAGGAAAAATACTACTTTAGCATCTGGAACGAAGTAATGCAAAATCAATTAAGAAATCTATTTACATTACTTAAAAATATGAATAGGAAGGATTCGACAGTATTTATTATACACCTGTGTTAAAAATATTCAAAATGCTCGACTACTTCTGATTAAACCTAATAAAAGCGATTCTACTCCAGTGCATGAAAAAACTTTTGGAAAAAGATTACTGGTAAAAGTTACATTTTAAAGATATATCATAAAATAACTACAAAAAAAATATCTGGAACTTACCTAAACATAACGGTGGGAGGGGATAACAAAAGTACCAGTAGTGGGTGGGAAAAAGAGATAGAACAACCTGGCCATGTGTACATGTATACTTGTTGAAGCTGAATGATGGGTACATGGAGTTCATTATACAATTATACTTCAATGTGTCTGAATGGTTCCATGATTTCAAATAAAAATAAAGATGGTGGTTACAAGACCATATGGATCTTTCAGAACTCACAGAACAGTATCCTAAGAAAGGTGAATTTTAATGTATATAAATTGTATATCAATACACTTGATATAAAAAAAAAAAAGGATACTTTTTAGAACTATATTAATCCTTCCAGAAGTGAATTCAATCTTTAGAGAATCTCAGTATCATATTATTCTGAAAGATTTTATGGCTATGATCTGTAAGAATTTTCATCTTAAGGTGTTTAGTTTCAAAAGAACATCATCCTAAACACAGACTAAGAACATATACTATGCCCTGTAAATGACTTGATGAGAAGCTAATTTAAAAGACTGGCTTTTTTTTTTTTTTTGAGGGGTGGGGTGGGGAAGGGAGTTAAATTTAGACAAGGAAAACATACCTCTATTTAAGTAAAGAAACAAAATACACAGATGCCTTGTTCCCTACAGTTATCACAGTTTCCCAGGAAGTGCTAACATACACACCACGTCTGTCAGACTACTGACGCTCCTCCCACGAAGAGTGGGGAGATTTGAATAACCACAGAGCAATCTTCCAGAGACATCAGAGAGCATTTACCTGCAATTTCTTGCAAGCGATCTTCATCAATGTTAGGGTCAAAATCACTTCCCAAGACATCTGTACTCCAGGTCTCACTCACTGTTTCTGATATATCCCTATCATCTGTCAGTCCCATCATGTCACGAATTTCAAACTTCCTCAGCTTATCATCAAGATTATCTTGTGTTGTAGCTATCGAAAACAAAATTAAACACTTGAAAAATGGTAGTACAGCTATGACTTCTTAAATTAACTTTAAAAAACTTTGTCTTGAACTTCATGTTACATATTTTATAATTAACACTGAGCATACAGGACCAAAACACTGAGTTATTCCCTCATGGATGTAGTTTCTCCCTCTCTGAACTGATCTTTCCTCATGGATTAACTGGGGCCATAGATGCGATCAACTGTCTCCCTGCAGTGTGACTCTGATCAAGAACTGGGACACATTCCGCTCTCTCTGAATTTGCACAGGCCTTGTTGCTTGCTTTGGCTAAAAGGGAGAGCAGGAAGTGTGCCAGCTGTGAGGCTAGGCTTTAAGAAATCTTATAGACAACTGCTCTCTCTCACCTTTGCTTCTCCCATGAGAACAAGCCTGTTGGAGGACGAAGGACCACATGACACAAAGCACAGGTCACCCTAGACCAGCTATCTCCCCAATGACCAAATGACCCCCAGCTAAGATGAGTAGAGCTCTCTACTTAACCACTAGTGACCACAGATGCATGAGTGAGTCTAGTCTAAATCAGAAACACTACCCAGTTGACTCACAGATTTGAGAGCAAAAATTAAGTGTTTACTGTTTTTTAAGCCACTAAGTTTTGAGGTAGTTTATTATACAGTATTGTGGCAATAATTAACTGATAACCACATACTAAAAAAAAAAATTTTATTTGACTTGGATACACCCCTCAAATTCTGGAGTTTACTGTCTTCCATTGACTGATGAAAAGCAGTCTGCAATTTAACTCAATTCACTTCTTAACCTAGTGTTCATAAACTACAGAATGTCAACCACCTACATCAGAATGATATAGAGGGCTTGTTAAGGAAGTGATATTCTTTTGACTTTTCTCTTAAGCTAATATTGTTCTGTAATTTTAGAAAATTTAATCCTAATTGATAACAAGGACAAACCATTAAAATATAGGATTACTTTTATTCAAGCCATGCATACCCCAACTAGCAATGTCCTTTTCCTTTCTAAAATAGACTGACTGAACCGGGATTTCTAGAAACGAGACATGGGAAGTGGCCTTTTTTTTTTTTTTTTTTTAACTTACCAGGTAATTTTTATGCATACTAAAGTCTAAAATCACTGCCTCAAACCCAGTTGAGGGCCTCTGCCCTCAACACTCTCTTGAAGGCCTGCAGTGATCTTTAAATAAATCTAAAGACCTTTTTCAAATTAATCTCCCTAAAGCACAATAGGGATCAATCTATTTTTCAATCCTTAGCTAGTGCTTCTTCCCTACTTGGGATTTCCTGAATAAGTACTATGGTTCCCACCTCTCTGACTTGCTTACACTGTTCCTTCACCTACAATGCCCTATCTCCAGTTTCTGTCAAGGCAATGCCAGCCAGGCTTTAAGGCTAAGTATTTTATTCCAATAAGCTTTTCCCTATACTTTCAACCACTTTCTCCCTCACTCAGAACTGTCAAAGCACTCTTATGACACTTTTAATCATTTGTGTATCATTGTCGCCCTATTCTAAGTTCCTAGCCTTGAGGTTTATCTTTGTATCCCTTAAAATTTTAATATTACAGAATTAAAATATCAAATATTACAGAATTCAAGCATGTAATTTAAGCCTAAACAATTCACTCACCAACTGAACACATTTTTAAGAAATGAAGGAACTATGAATAAAGGAGAGTTTAAAAGTCATTATATAATCAACTTAAATTTATTCTCTTCCTGAACAGAGCCAATTTACATGGAGACACACTGTTTATCCTGAAACCAGGTAAATTCTTTGCTACTTGAGCAACTGTGTCCAACATCACTTTACCTTGCTCATGCTCTAACAGCTGCAGAGCTTCGACTCCATTACTCCCGGAAGGTCCTGCTCCAAGTTCTGATACAGACTCTCCTTCCAGGTCTAGAGAGGATACTGAATTGGAGCGATTTGAAGGACCTAGAGGAATGTTTCCACTGTAAGTGAGCTTTAGAAAACAGTCAGGAGCCGCCATGCAACTTTTCATGCCATGATAAGAGACTAAAGACTGATTAAAGTGCTTTTAATACTGCATTTATTCCTTAAATGTATACATGACCATTAAGTCAGCAATTCTGCTTCTAAAAAACTGTCCTAAGGAACAATTCAAAAATTCATCTAAGGTGGCTTGTTTCAGGGCTTCTTATGTCTGAAAAGTGGAAGCAATCTACATGTTTAATCACAGAAGAACGTTTAAATAAATTATGATACACCCATTGAAAATTAAAGAAGACATCCATTAAAAACCAAGTTACTTAAGAATGTTAAATTATAAAAGGAAATGTTACTGTAATATTGCTAAACAAAAAAGGTTACAAAACAGCCTAAACCTAATCTTGCTATAAATAAACCAAAATGTTAACTGTTATTAATAGAATGGTGAGATCACAGATGATTCATTTTCAGCATTTTCTAGAATGAACATATGTTACTTTATGTAGTTAGAGGAAACGTTATTATATTTTACGTTTATGTTAAAATGTTAGTAAACTTAAACTTTTTTCATTACAAGTTTATCCTAGTACAAAGGTTGACACAGTCTCACTCCACAGTCTTGGCTTTTAATTGTCTTTTTACTTCTTATTTCCATTGTATCTTTCCGCTTCATAAAAGTACGTGTGAGTGTGTGAATAAAAAAATACAGAATATTAAAAGCATACACAACATCCTGAAATACTAGTGAGTCCATTTTTTTTCCCATTTAGACATGCATTATATCCCTCTAAAGGAGCTCTATAAGCTTTAGTATATATCAACACTAGAGAAACAAAACTTGGTATTATTTCAGTCTCAATGGACACATCTTTTCCATTTTATATGACCAAAGGTCTCTTGCAATCTTTTTTTCTTGTAATCTTAATTTTATTCAAGAAACAATCTTTAGCCAACTGTTCAAGATCATTAGAGGAAAACTTCATTACTCTCCTCCGTGAGGGGCACAGATGGTATAATTATAATTTATAAGGCTCCTTTAAAGAACACAAAACAAAATATTACTTGAACCACACAACTCCTTGAATGAAGTAACCCTTCACCTTCAGATATGCCTTCCAGATTATCACTGCACAGGGAAAAGCGCAAGGTTTTATCAGGTTTACCGTGGAGTTTGTTTTCATCAACAGGGACATCTCCTTGTCCTCCATCCGAAAGCTGCATGTTTAGGACCTAAAAAATAAAATGCCATTGGTGCATCACAGCTGAAAGATTACTAACAGAAGACAAACCACAGCAAACACATGCTTAAGTTCTTTTTTAATCGTAAACTATCATTTTTAACTAAAAACCCATTTCTCTGTTATTCTGATTGAGTTTTTAAGTGCCTTTAGAAGTATGACCATCAGTGAGAAGAAGTGAACCTATGCTTCCCATACTGGTGTTGGAAACTGGAAAGGCAGTCAAACATCAAATAAGCAGAGGTTCGGATTACAAGAATCAGAAGGCTTTGGAGTCAGGAAGCCAGTCCTCCTGGTTCCGCCATGTGCCGATTGTGTAATCTTGGATAAGTTATTTAAACTCCCTAAACCTTGGTTTCTTCACCTCTAAAATGGTGATAGCAGTATGTATGCCATGGAGTTGTTGAGGATTAAATAAAAAGATGCGCATAAAGCATCTAGCATGGTGAAATGACATATTAAATTTGCAGAACATTTTTACAAAAGTCAACAAACTAAGTCAATGGGAAGAAAAAAAGAAAATGTAAACAAATTATCTTGTAGGTATCAGAATTTAATCAGTCTAGTCTGAACTTACATTCAATCACCATATACACGGCCATAAAGTCCATACCAGAAGCTGAAGTGTGACTTCACAGCCAACCCTAGCTCAGAGCTGATGGCTGTTTTCGTTTTCTATTTGTTTTATATGTTGATTCCCAAATAACATAATTACTGCTTTACTGGAAGACACACAGCATGTTTTAAGGACATCTTGAACTTGAACTCATAGCCATTGAGTTCCTAGGCTATTACTGCTGGGATATGAAGAATTTTTATGTACTTACAAGAAAAAACAAAAACAAAAAATAAAACACCTCAATGTGCTATTTCCACCCTACAGGTAAATAAGGAAAGTAAAGGGTTATTTAATGGCTCTACATATTTACTCATAGGATGCTATTAAAACGTTATTTAAAAATAGAATTTCTTCCTATTTGCTTGAAATTAAATGCAGATATAAAAATTTTACATTTTGTATTTTTTAAGATAATAAAAATAATAACTCAGACCTTTAAACTCATAGTGAACAAAACGCGAAAAATCTTCAGGCATAATCTAGAGGCCTAGAGGGTGGAACAAATTAACAGAAAACAAAAGATTGTACCATAATGAAGACATTTTCCTGCACAGGAATGCAGACTACTGTGATCAAGGCTGTCACTGAGCTGGGGACTGTGGGACGGTAACAGGGGAAGGTAATACCACAGAGCTCTCTGGATGACGTTCACCAGTCTTTTTCCTCATTAAGGATTCTCTTGGTTGTTATATATTTTCAATTACATTCTAGAGTTCCTAAAAGTTGACTCTGACAGTTTTTGCCAGCTTATTCGTTGTGTGTGTGTGTGTGTGTGTGTGTGTGTGTGTGTGTGTGTGAGAGAGAGAGAGAGAGAAAGAGAGAGAGAGAGAAGTTTGAGAGTCTGACAGCCCTCTCTCTTAGAAGTGCTGCCACAATTCCAAACACAGCCGACCACCAGCATCACCTTAACAACCACTATAACTGGTCCCTTCTTCACAGGCAGGACTAGGTTTTCTTGAATAATAAGCAGTCACTGTTGAATATAAGATGCTGCTGCTTTTCCAGGAGGTCACAATCTATGAGAAAAGGCTCCTCCTACCTTTAGTGTCAAGATTTCTTCTTTCCTTTTGTCTTAGGCTCTTCGGTTTACAAATATTTTAAAACATATTCCCATATCCCCAATCTCATTTCTTCAAAATATTTTACTTTTCTTAGTTTTTGTTTCAGTTATCTCTTCCATCTATTCTAACTAGCCAAGAAAAAAAATTATTTCTAAAGAATGTTTGGCTCTTTAAAGCAGGAATGCCACTAGTATACGATTAGAAAGAAAAGAAACACAGGTCACTAGAAAAGTCTCCTCAACTTCCACACCACAATTTCCCAGCTTCCTGTCTTTCACTATTAGGAAAATTCCTTTTGTTGTGAACCTGGTCACCAACTACAGTGCCACAGACATATTAATGTGCAAGGCCTCCAGAACTGCTGACAAGAAATTTAGCATTTGATGGTGTGCCATGGTAGGCCTTCTGAAGATAATGAAAAATATTCATTAAATGCATACTGATTTATAGAAGTGACCATTAATTAGAATGGAATCTAAATTTCTTGACAGTGATGGCTATAAATTAAATATAACAATACAGTCATACCTCATTTTCTGACATCATCCCTGGAGTAAGCTGGGGACCTGTCCCTAAAGAAATGACCAAGACTTCTTCTGGCTGTATCTCTTGGATGGTTTCTGGAGATGATCCTTCATGGTCCATGTGTAGGTCCATCAACACATTGGTGCGACTTCTACTCCGAGTTGCTAATAAAAAAATTTAAAATAAGACAATTTATAAAAAAAGATAAAAAAGATAAAGTGGCACACTAAATACAAATATACATTTTCTATTAATGTAGAACATTTGCGCATGCATACACAAAAAAGTGGTGAGAATATGAATAAGAAAAAAAACCCTATATCTTCCCAGTTACTCTACTAATGACTAATATAGTTTCTCCTTCAAAACTGATAAGCAGAAACAATGATCCATGTTCACCTGACAGGGAATGACACACAGATGATCACATCTGTAGAACAGCAAATATGTCCCAATCAATTTAAGACTTGGGATGACAGGAAAAGCATTGCCCTATTTCTTATCTTTTCAAGATGCCTTCAACTATTTTTCCTATAAAATAATTTAACTGCCATAGGTCTCCCATACTAATAACTGAATTTATAAGCATTACAAAATTTCATAGAGAAATCTGAAAATTTCATATAGAAATCTGATTGCCATATAAAGTACATTAATTAGGCAAATGTTGACAAAACCAGAAAGTTTGTCTTTCCTAAAATGTATTAACCTCTTCCGAAAGATGGAGGAGAGATTTCTCTATGTTTGAATACAAGTTTCCCTTCTGCTTACTGGAAACATTATAAATTAATACAGGATTAATTATTTTGGGGTGTTTTTTCCCCTACCTAATACTTTTGCCTAAAATAATCCAGCCTACAGTTCTTATAAGAACATCTGAAAGATCGAGATAGTTGGTGACAATTTATGAGTTTTGGTCTTCTGTGATAAGTTTCAATTTTCTTTCAGAAGTTAGTAAAATTCAATACACTCTTAAATACTACTAGCAAAATAATAAAAAGTACAGACTTAAGGCAAAAATACTCTATAGTAACAAGTCTTTCAACTTCACTTTGAGTGAAAACTGATCTAAAGACAGAAATATAAAGAATCATCTCTTCTCCCCAATGCTATAGATCTGTTCATTAATAACTCTTACTTTCAAAATTCAGAGCACATGTCAAAAGTCAGGTTCGTCCACACCTTTTTTTTTGCTGACCTTCACTATCTTCTACTGAACTGTGAACTTAAATTCAACTTCAGGAACAACTACGTGAATCTTAAGTAATGAACTTTATAACTTATAAAAATGTGAGTAATCAAAATTCATGTAGCAATGTACACAAAGCAAAAGCAACATGCACATGGAGCACACTTTTATAAACTGTTTCTTAAATAAAAGTTATATACGAAGAGGAAGAACAGCCTATTACCCACCAAATGGGGTTACTAGAGCTATATGAGCAGTGAGATTGGTGGCTGAGGAATCCCAGGCAGTGATGGCTGCTAACTGTTGTCCTGGGTTGCGAAAGCATTAAACAGAAAGAAAATCAACCCTCTGAATAATGGACACATTTTTTAAAATATGAAATAAATTCAATTACCAGGTCACATAGACTATACAAAATAATACTGGGAAAACATTTGAAATTTACTTTCCATTATCCTCATATTCAATGACAGTTCTGGATGACAAGAAATAAAAAAACTAATATACAGGAATGAATAATGAAGAAAACATTTTTATGTCTAATTTACCAAATCATTTATTTATTTCTTCATGTTAAAAAAAAAGTGCAAATAGCCAATAATAAAAATCATTGAGTGTCAAACTTCATTTTTTTTCTATTTTTAATTCTGAAAATTGACATTTGGGATGGTGAAAGCTAAAGACTTAAAGCAGGGGTCCCCAGCCTTTTAGGCAGCAGGGACCAGTGCTTTTATGAGAATCTAATGCCTCATGATCTGAGCTGGAGGTGAGGTGGTGATGTTGCCGTGTGGGAGCGGCTGCACATACAGATGAAGCTTTGCTCGCTCTCCTGTCACCCACCTCCTGCTGTGCAGCCCAGTTCCTAAAAGGCCACGGACCAGTACCGGTCCCTGGCTCCGGGGTTGAGGACCCCAGACTTAAAGATTATGATAACGCATTCCTATTGATATTATTTCATATTCTGTTAAATATAAGGTAGACAAATTTTAAGAAACTGATGGTTTTTAACAAATCAGCTCATGTATGTTTATGTTTAAAAATAATATCTCATTCTTCAAAATATAAAAAATATAAATAACTGTTCATTTTCACTAATTATTACTGAAGTCTTGTTATTATTAAAAAAAAATAGCACTAACCTACTCTGCTCCTTTGGCCTAAACACTCTTTTCCTTATTTACTTTGTGTAACTCTCATTCATCCTTCAAGAGAAAGTGCAGGCTTCACCTGCTCCAGGATCACCACCCAGCTAAGTTAGATGTCCTGATAATCTTCTATGCTTATGTCCATCAAACACTTAGTACACCAAAGGGTCCTGGTCTCTTCCTGTTCTCTACAATGAGAATGTCGGCAGCTGGCTTCAAGTAAGGACATGTCCTAAGGTCTTTGTATCCCTAGAATCTAAACACAGTGTCCCACTTGCAGGGTAGTGATTATAATGTCTACCTGTTTTGCATGGATTTTTTGCATAGATTAAATGAAACATTTATAAAGTGATTACCCAGTGTCTGGTACACAATATATACTCAATTAATTTTTTGGTATATATCTATAGATAATAGATGTTTATTAAGTGAATAAAGCTTAATTAAACCTAATTCTTAAAGAATAAATAACAAAATAAACTGGAAATTTTGCATTACTTTATAAAATAATAAAGATATCTTAGATAAGTTGATAAAAGACTATTAGTAACAATAATGGAAAAATAGTAACTGTACTTTCAACTTTACTGATAGGAACTTCTAAAATATTATTTTATTATATTATTTAGAACTTTGTAGAAAGGAGAGGACTACATAACTCAAATAATGACTACTTATAACAAATGACACTTTTAAAGTTTCCCAAAGAAAGACATTAAAATATAAACAAAGTATACTGCAGGTAGCATGATTTCAATTGATTATGAAAATCGTGGTCTAGATAAAGCTAAAGCCTACTGCTAAACCTTAACTAATCTGGCGCAACTGTAGAAAACTGAATTACTATCAGTAAATATGAAGAGAAAGAAGTTTCCAAATTATTTAAAGCTATATTTCAACAACACTGAGCGATAACAAAGGCTAATAATGAAACATTAAATTTAAGGGAAAGCCCCCAAAGAGAAGTCTCTTTACCTATAGGCAAGCGATTCTTTTTATTGGCTGGCGTGGTTGCTGGAGACAGCTGCGGGGTACTGTAAGGAGTCATTTCCAAACTGCTGCTTTTCCCTGGCTTCGCCTGGGGCAGGTTTGCCAAGAGATTGTCAAGAGCCATTCTATCTTCTCTCAGCTGATCTCCAGACATCACACTCTTCATGAAATTCACCTGGCAAAAGTAAATGGACATTAGCTAGTGAAATCAATTTTTCAAACACGATATATATTCCTCACGCAATGTACACATCTATGACTCTGTCCATGTTCAGATAAATGACTCCCGAGAAAATCCTATTAAAGAATCAAGCCATTACCAGGGTGATAAGCTGACTGTAGGTTATATAAACCACGGTTCTGCTCAGCCCTTCCAGAAGATTAACGGAGGACAGTGGAGGGGTCTCCACTGCACGGCCCCCAATTACAACATCGAGGAAAGCAGCAACGCAGCTCTGTTAAAACAGTAAAAGATCACAGTGAAGTACTTTCCCCTTTAAAATAAGAGAACAAAATTTCTGATTAAAGTAGACAAGCATGCAAAGTTTTTCTTCTTGAAAATTTTATTAAACCCAACATTTAAAAAAAAAACTAAACTCTTTATGAACTGATATAGAATAATCTTCAAGATATTCGGGTCATGAAACAAACATACTGCAGAACAGTACACGCTATCCTACCATTTGTGAAAAGGGAGGATTGGGGTAATTGGGAAAATATATGTAGGAATTTGCTTGTATACACACGGACCTCTTGAAGCACACACAAAAGACTGATAACATCAAGAAATTTGGCGGGGGAGGAAATAAAGGCTAGAGATCAGAGGTAGAAGGGAAATTTCACTGTAAAGCCTATGAATTTTGAACTAGATTGAATATAGCCTACTCAAACATGATTAATTTAAATTTTATTTAATTAAACTAATTGAACAATGCCATAAATATTAACTTATGAAATACATTTAAAATTATACAATTATTGCCAATGTGATTTAGTGACAATTTTTTAAAATTAAACTTTTCAAAATAAAATAATCTTAATAGCTCTTTGGTTCTCATTACGATGGCCTCTCAACACTTCCATAAGTGAGAATTAATAATTTTTAGTGACAACTTCCTCTAAATGCTGCTGATCTAACATTGTATGCTCTCTAGCTAAACCAAAGGTAATTGAAAAGCACATTTAATTTATACACCACCTAAGGACAAGATTTAACAAAGACAATAGTTAGGTTCGCTACTATGAACAGTATTCCACGTGACATAGTGTTCATTCTTACTTTGTCAAATTTTCCAAGGCTGCTCTTCGTCCGGGGGTCTCCCTCCTCAGAGCCAGTCATTGCTAACTGCTGCAAAAGGCGGCCGACCTGCAACCCAAAGCAGCGGGGAGACACAGGCTGTAACTTACAAAGTCCTCTGTGAAAGTACTTCCCCGCTTCTCCTCTAAAATCTCTTTCGTGATAATATTCACACCACCCGACCAGACAGACAAAACAGGGTCCCCAATGTGTGTCTTGCCAACATCAGGTTTTACTGCAGTTAGAGTTACAAAGAATAAGTAGAAAATTTTGCTTTGATTTCTCTTCAACATATGCTATCAACATTAGGAAATAAAAATACACTTTTGTTTCTGATGTACTTTTCATGTGCTTAGAAATTTTAAAATTGATTTGTAAAAGCTGACTCAAACTATTTCAAGTTAATGCTAAGTACTTTTCCCTATATAGTTCACAAAGTACTCATAGGTAGGTTTTCGCCCCCCTAGACATAAAAGCAAACAATTCCTATAAAATGTATGCTGTTTGGAAAGTAAATATTAATTCACAGAACGAGTTCCTTATTGACAAAAGTGAACTGTTAATCCACTCTCTTTAAAGATACTTTGCTGAAAGTTAACATCATAGAGCATCATCTTCTTAATATCTAGGACAATACCCCCTTTTTATCATTTTGAAAACATGTGATTCAATTTCTGTTAGAATGACAAAAATAAAAACTATAGCTACATTATCATAAGAACAAATTTAGTATTTCACAGATGATATAGTTAATTGCTAAGTACCCTAGTGTGACAGAACTGATCATGATTAAAAAAAAAGCTTATGATTAAAAAAAATATCATCCAAAGATATATCCTATTCCAAATAAACTCAGTCTCTTCATCACAGTTTTCCTGAGACATGATTAAGAGTCCCTTAAGAAATAACATGATTTCAGTAGTTTAGATAATTAGAAAAAAAAAGTGTTAATATAAATCCCAAAATCCTCTTTCTAAAACTCTTGGGTCTAGAAGAATTTCATATTTCAAGATTTGGAGATTTTAAAAAGGTTGGTTAATGTATGTGTGTAAGATGTCCAGTATTTAGGGTAGCATCCTACAATCAAACACATGAACATTTCTGCAGCAAACATGAGTATTCATTAGTGCTAAATGGAATAATGAACAATTATAAATAGCCTCATCATTGTTCAGACTAGGTTTTGCTACCAAATAAAGTACAAAAGACTCTCGGTTTACATTCATTCCAGATTTTGAAATCATAGAAAGGGGATACTGGACTTGTTCTGGAAAATCTAATCGACTATACATTGGGAGGTGTGAGGACTCCGTTTAAAAACTAACACAAAATGTTTATGACAATAATATTTTAAAGTCCCAATATGACTGCTTTTATGCCTTAGGCAGCAAATATTTAGGACAGCCTAAGGAAAAGGAATGACTGGTAAGAATCTATGAATACTGTCATCGGATTTTCTGATCCCTCCCCTACTGCCTTATCAACTGATTTCAGACTGAATGCCACAATAACAATAACAGCAAAGCATACCTGCATCAGATTGAATCTTGCCACCTCATTAATAGGAGCGTCAGAAATTATTCCGTACTGTTCTGGATTGACAACTGCAGGACAAATGAAGCAAGCCAACAGGAGGTCGGTACACATTGCCCTGACTTCCCCAACTTCCAGTCTATCTACACAGGACAGAGTCTTGTACATCTGTGACACGATCCACCTCAGACTATGTGGAAAGCAATAGGTGTTCTGTTTCAGATAACCAATAAATTTGTTCACCAAAGCCACTAGTTTGGCCTCATTGGAATCTACCATCTCTTGAACCTTTTGCCTGAATCTATCTGAGCCTTTCTCTCCAAAGAGTTTTTCCTGCTGAGATGGGGAGAACCTCTCAATCAGCTTATTTGGATCTGTTTCCAGATGATCTTCATCTTCCACAAGCAGTTGCATTATTGGCTCATGTAAAGTAGCTGTGAGGAAAAGTTTGGCAGAAAACAATCCTTCAGAAAAAAGTTTAAATAAGATGCTGAAGGCACAAGTTCCTCTCCTCAAAAGTCGCCTAGGGTTGTCATTTTCTTTAAGTTCAAATTCAATCAAGTATCGCAAAACCTGAAGGAGGTAGCTTTCATCTTCTTGCATAATGCAGTTGCCATAGAGAGAGGTAAAAACTGTGTAAATAACACTTTGTGTGTTCTCCTGATTAAGTTTCTCTCCAGCAACCAGAGAGGAGGCAATAAGACGAGGATTTTCCCTTAATCGACTCAAGAATTCTCCATAAGCAGTCTCCTGAAATCCCAATTGCTTATATCCATCGACAAATTGTGTATCTTCCAAAATCTTGGCATGCTGGCAACATTCAGCAGGGGAAGCTTCAGCACTACAAAATGAACAAATAAGCAACATAACAAACTTAGCAATACTTAAGCCATATAACCATACTGTAACATGAACCGTGACCGGATCATAGTCCCAGCAATGAGATGACTAAATTCCTAAAATCTTTTAGCGTCTGAATGTATAAAGAAAAAAACAAAAAGTACAAACAAGGAGAAATTTCTCACATTAAATCAGTTTCAATGAAAACTATCAAGTAACCATTATTGTGATTTCTAGCAGCAAAGATTAGTCCTGCCTCTTTTTGAACTTCACATAAATGGAATCATACAATATGTACTCTTCAGTGTCTGGATCCTTTTCTCAACATTATACTTCAGCACTACTATTATTCTTACAGTTAAAAACTGCTTCATGGAATGACAGACCAATGAGGTATGAACACAGTGAAAAATGAGGCTTCTAAAACTGAAAAGTAGATATACAATAGCAAAATGCAGAAATGTATATATTAAATTATATTAGGAGAAAAACAGAATGCAAGAAAATCTACTCTACTACAACAACAAAACGTATATGTACAAAGATACAAAATTGATTGGTGTGGTACAAAATATCAGTGCTTAAATTATAATTCTCTGTAACAGTGCTTAAGTGATTTAATAAACAAAATAAGCAAAGACTCACTTTAATGTTAATTTAAACGATCTTAAATCAGACACTTCTTTGGAAACAGATCCATTTACAGTTAGCACAGAATCATAGTGGTTTCTCAAAATCTTTTCTTTACCTGGTTATGATAAGCCGATCTAAATTAATTCTCTGTTGCTTAGCAATCCATGCTGTCCGATACAACTTTTCAGCTGTCTTAAGTACATCTGCATTGAGCCTCTGAATGAGCTGTTTCTCAGAGTTTACATATAAGCGTTCCTGCTTGAGGTGATGGGCCAGAGTATGAATATCTAGCTTCACCATCTTCAAATATGGAAATGGTACAAAGGCTGATCACTAAGAGAAAAAGACAAATTTAAAAATTTTATGTTACTGAAATTGTTTTCCAAAATCAAAAAAGATAGGAGAACACATTAAGAATTAAGCTATATTTAGCAGCATGGTTAACTCTAATTTTAAAGTAATCTATATTTTTTTTTATTACAGAAGCATCACATTCAGTATAGAAAAATTGGTAAATACAAATGAGCAAAAAGAAAAAAAGGCTCCTACTAAGGCCAGAGAGAGCCACTGCAAAAAAACTTGTGTTTACCCTTCAAGTCCAGTGTCTGTTAACACTGGAGATTCTTCGACTGCTCTCTTTCACATTGCAGCCAATCAGCACATTCTGCTGACTCTATCTTCAAAATACACCTCAAATCTGACTACTTCTCACCACATCTATTATCATCTCTCACCTGAAGGTCTCTAACTACCACTTCCTAACTGATTTCCCTGCTTCCTTTCTTACACTACTAGGATCTGTTCTCTACATTAGGTGTCAGCAACCCCTGGGCTGCTGACGGTACCAGTCTGTGGCCTGTTAGGAAGCGGGCTGCACAGCAGGAGGTGAGTGGTGGGTAAGCGAGTCAAGTTTCATCTGTATTTGCAGCCACTCCCCAGCGCCAGCATCACCGCCTCAGCTCCACCTCAGATCATCAGGCATCAGATTCTCATAGGAGCATCGGTCTCTGGTGCCAAAACAGTTGGGGACCGCTGCTCTACAAGGCATGCAGTATCCATTAAACTTCAGTCAGGTCACTGTCAGTCCCTACTAGAAATTGTCCAAAGCCTCTGCATTTGCCAACCTCTCTGTCTGGAAGGCTATTCTTCCAGATTTCTTCGCCAGGCTAACTCCTTGACTTCATTCAGGCCTCTCTGCTCAAATGTCTACTTAGGAAGGCCTTTTCAGGTAACTCGAAAATAGAAAATATCACTTCCTATCCCTTCTTCCAACTTTTTTTTAAAGCACTTGCCCCTTTCCGGCATCTGATTACAGATATCTACTTGCATGTTCATCACATCAAAACTGTGACTCCCCCACTGAAAGGTAAAGGCCACCAGGGCTGGGGCATGTCTGTTTTGTTCACTCATAGCTGTAATTTCAGGGCTGAAGAGAGGGCCTGGTTCACAACAGGAGGTGCATAAATATTTACCAAAGGAATGAATGAATCACACAATTCTTATTTATCTAGTAGCTAAGCAAACTGATTAAAATAGCACACATATTTTAAAACATTATCATTTAAGCTATACCCTTGAACCTAGAATGCCTGCCAGACCACAAATATTTTATACCGACAATAGAAGTGCCTGTGGCCCAGATAACAAAATACATTATTGTGTCCAGTCATTAAGTTAGAAAAATACTTCTCATTAAGAATTAAACATTATTATTGTAAACTTGAAAGCTGCTATAGAATAGAACTTTAATGTTCTCACCATAACAACACAAGAAAATGACAATTTTGTGAGGTGAAGGATGTGTTCACTAACCTTACTGCGCTAAATGTTTTGCAATATATATGTGTATCAAATCATCACATAATATGTCTTAAATATATGCTCTATTTCAATTACACCTCAATAGAGATGAAAAAAAACTTGTCCCAGCCAATGAGATTCATAAGTTACCTTAATGGATCTATTTGAAATTGATAAAATACAATTTGCAGTGAATTCAGATTCTAAAAGGGAAGACGATCTAGAGAGCCAATAAAAACATGTTCATATATATATATAAATAAATAATTTTGGTGCTAACGTACAAAAAAGAAACATTATGGTAGCAGCTGAAAGTATATTTAAAGCTACCTTATTTAAAGAAATCGATTTAACTTTTAATTAAGCTTGATTTTAGAAAATATTAATCTGTCTTTTATTTTAATGAACTACTGATGACTAGGAAAATTTCAGATGTTAACATTTAATTTGAATTTAATTACTTTCAAAAAATACTTTCTTGTACCTTATCAATTTCCTAGCAAACTAGGCAAAACTGTTATTACAAATCTCCTACATGGTTAAGGCCCTCATACATTTCTCTCAAAAGATATAAGTATGTCTACTTTACCAAGATGATTAGTCACAAAAACATCTGTGTACATTCAAAAAGAAATGATGCCATGCATATATATATGTGTGTGTATACACACACACACACACACACACACACACACACACACAAATACACGTGTAATCTTATTAATAACTCAGTCTATAGAAAACGCATGTATGATTTTGTACACTTCTATGTGGAAACTCTAAAATCCTCTAGGGGGCTCTAAGTCCATAGACTAAGAACAAAATTACTGAACAAATAGATGTAATTATGAGAAATATTATAGTTCATGAAAATGGACTGAAATGGACTCTTGAAGATCTGTAAGCTTCATTAATTAGTTCTGTTACCTTGGGTACATAATACATATTCTCTGAACCTCAGTTTTTTTTTTCATCCACAAAATGTGGACACAGTATCTACACTTATTTTGTGCCTGGTACGAGCAACATATTAGGTACTAGGAATACAAAAAAGAATAAAACCTAGCGTGTGCCCTGAAGAGCTTTTTCATCTAGGAGAATGAGGCAGACATGCAAGCAAATGGCAGCCCATAAGAGTTATAAGTGATATGCTATCCCTAAGACTACAATGTAGAACAGGGGCAAGAAAGAATGACTGATGAGTTAGATACTTATACCTAGTCTTAAAAAACAAACAAACAAGTATTTGCCACATGAAGAAGATGGTAGGTGGGGGTAGAAATCCAGAGAGAGGGGCAGAATTCCAGAGAGATGAAGCCAACCAGCAAAGGCACAGAGGTGTGTGACACAGTATATTTAGAGAACTAGGCATGGCTTGTTATGGATTGGGGCACATGTGTTTGTGTGTGTTAAGAGTGAGGCAGGGTAGGGGAGGAAGCATATAATGAGAGATAAGGCTACAGAGACAGAAGGTTCGCAGAAGTCAGAGTTAAAAAAACTTGGACTTTACACTGTAAGTGATGGGAAAAGAGTTTTAAACAGAGAATGAACATGACTAAATTTGTATTTGAGAACATAAACTCTGGCAGTAAGGAAAAGGAAGAGGAAGTGGGGATGGAACTAGATGAGAGATTAAGAAATTGTTGATAGGAAAGAAATGTAGTAGCAATGGAAAGAAAAGGGCAAATTTGAGAGATGTTAGGAAGTAAAAAATAAGAGATTTCTTGCCACCTACCTATAGGGAAGGTGAGGTAGAAGTTTCCTCTGGGGACAAGGGTGGGTGTGCTGTTCTCCACCACTTTATAAACTGAAAATTGTGCCTGCTATGGTTCTGAGAACTTTACACACTTAAATCTTCCTAATATCCCACTGAGATAGGTACTTTGCAGCTAAGGAAACTGAGGTCAGGGATAGCAAATTACAAGGCCATGTGGGGGAAAGGTAACAGAGCCAGCACACTACTATTATTAATTATTACCCTGAACTCTACAGGAACGATTCAGAAATCCTTTGGTTGAACAGGATATCTTATTTTTAAGAGGTGCACACTCAAGTATACAGCAAGTGCTAGGATGTCTGCGACTTACTTGTACATGGTTCAGAAAAAAATCAAAAGGGATTTAAAAATGCAGCAAAATGTAAACAACTGGGCACTGTGGGTGATACTATATGGTGATCGTTGTACTGTGCTTCAACGGTTTCTGTATGTTAGAAATGTTTCATAATAAAAAGATAGGAAAAAGTATTTTAGAAAGTATCAAATTGTGGCCTTCTCTCACTTTAATACAACCTAATTCAACAACTAGATTATTGAGTTTTGCTGGCGCCTAGCCAGGTCCCCTAATCTCAAGGAGCTGACAGTCTAATTACAACCAAAATACTGTCCAAGGTAGAACACAGTAAAAGTTTCCAATCACACAGCAAAATATGAACCAAATTATGCAATTTAGAAAAGAGAATTTTCAAGTCAATGTAGTTTCACTTAAAAAAATTAACACTTGAAAGTAACGCTCCACCTAATCTGAACGAGAACTCACCTTCTAAACCCTTCGACAGTCCCAAATGTCTTCAAAAGACATTTCTGTAAAGAGATTTTAAATAAACCTAGAACACTAGACAAACTTGCTAAGAACTTTTTTCTTTAATTATATTCAAGAATTATAAGCTGTATTGCTTTCCTTCCTAGAATAAGATGGCCAGAATGCTGACAAATAACAGGTAGTGGGTTACTCTCCAAAACAATGCTTAAAAAAAAATCATGGAATAAATGTATAATCCTCTTATTACCACACATGGGAAAGTGTCAGCTAACTACTGGGTAAAATGCAAGAAATTTAAAATATGAATTAACTCTGACCTATATTTTTGCCCACAGTTCACCTAAATTAAATTCGTATTCTGAATACTATTTTATATAACATGTAGCACATGCCGGAGAAGAATGATATTATATATCTGTCTCTCCCATTAGATGGTAAACACTGAGGGAAAGAACTCACTGGCATAGTTGATGGCAGGTAGGAGAAGCTCAAACATGTTAACAGAACTTAATTCAGGTACCACCAAGTCTACTGGCTGATACATTTTGGAAAAAAAAAATAATACCAAACACATAAATAATAATATCTAACAGGTCACTACTTAAAAACAACAGCAGGAGTCAAATGGAAGCCCCAGAAAATTCATGCATTTGGTAAGAAGATCCTCTCCCCTCCCTTTTCCTCAACCCTTACAGCCAACTCCATCAAAATCTATCCTGGACCACTGGGTTTTAATTTAGCCTACCCTGTTTTTCTGTTCATGTCAATCACAACAAGAATTTTTTCCAGAAACTTGCAAGCATTTTCCAAGTTAGATAATTTCTTTTTGGAGCGGCCAAAAATTAGACTTTGAAAATCTATATTAAGTTCAGTTCCTCTTATTGCATTTCTACAAAATAAAATCAATTACACCCATGTATGCTAAATCAGATTTTAAGCTTATCAGCTCATGTTATAAAGACATCATTGAGAGCCCAGTGGGGAGATTTGAGTTGGAGGAGTGAAGCACACTGGGTTTCCGCATCCTTCGCAATGGTGTAGAGTAGGGGCTGGCACACTCCAGCCTGAGGGCCAAGTTCAGCCGGCTGCCTTTTTGTGTAAAGTTTTACTGGAACAGAGTCATGCCTATTTGTTTATATAGTATCTATGACTGCTTTCACGCTGCAGTGGCAGAACTGAATAGTTACCACAGTCCATAGGGCCCACAAAGCCTAAAATATAACTCTCTGGCCCTTTACAGAAAAGGTCTGCCAACTCCTGATAAGTAATCATACCTACTCGAACGCAGAGCACGAAGAGGAAGCACAGCCTGATAAGGTGAAATGTGTGAATCAGAAAAGGCAGGAGAAGTTCCAAGGACCATACACATATAGAAAATGTTAGCAACGATGCCTGAACAAACGTTGTGACTCAAGAGGAGGACCCCAAGGTAGGAAAAAATTATTTGAAATGTTTTACAGAATGAGAATCACATTTCATGTGTTCTCCCTTGAAAATTCCTAATTAAAGCCATTCTGAGTTAATATGTATCTAATAGTTCTAAACTCTAAGTAACAGCTAGACTTCAAGTAAACAAACTAATCATCTCTTTATTCATCTAATAAATTCAGGAATAACTTTGTAAGAAACTCAGTAAGACCACCTACTACTTTCTTATTTTATACAGAGTAACTACTTGAAGCAAGTCAGCGGTAAGGACACTAAAACTGCGGTCTGAAGAGCTGGCATTTAAGACTAGGCTCTGACATCTACTGGCAATGTCATCTGTTACAGTCATTTCACCTTAGTTTCTGTTCCCTCATCTTCAAAACTGGAATAACGTCCTTATCTACTTCACTCGCTACAGTGTACAGTTCATGCGAGATGACTGTAAAGTGGAAGTGACTGCAGAGTGTAGGACCTCAGTATTCTTGCCAGTTAAAAGGCAGAGTAATTGGGGAGCACAACATAGGGAATGCAGTCAGCATTAATGTAATGGTGAGGTGTAGAGCCAGAGGAGAGAAAGAGCAATTAGGGGGACCGTTTTATAAACTATGTAAATGTCTACCCAATGTACTGTATCCTTGAAACTAATAACAAAATAAAATTTTAAAAGGTAGGATAATTTTTATCATTTCACTAGGACACAATGAGACAGACTCCATGTTCATCACATGACTGAATTTACCAAAATGAACCTTATCATGAAAATAAATGGGACATATCAAAGTCATAAGTAAAAAGGTAAGATAGACTGCTTGCTAACATTATGGAACCTACACTTGTAAAAGGCTTATTAAAAGTGAAATAAAGGCCAACTATCTGCAATCTAAGATCATTTTTAGTAACAAAATATGCCATAGAGAGGTATAGCTTTGAAATCTGAGAATAAAGCATCGTTTGCAAATAAATTCATGTGTCTAATTTAAGATGATCCAATTAAAAATAACACAAATAATGACATGTCATTACCACATCATTAAAGATAATGTATCCTGACTGGGACCTGGAACAAAAAAAAGACCTCGGGTAAAAACTATGGAAATCTGAATAAAGTGTGAACTTTAGTTAATAATGTTACAACAAAGATTGGTTCACTCATTTTAACAAATACACCATTCAAATGTAAGGTGTTAATTACAGGAGCAACTTGGTGCTGGCTACATGGGAACTCCCTGTACTATCATCTCAATTTTTCTGTTAATCTTAAACTGTTCTAAAAAAGTCTATTTAAATTTTTAAAACTACACAAATAATACACTTCTAAAGGCAAGCATCCAGTTTAGCAAACATTATTCAATAAGAAAAAAGTATACAAACTTGAGAAAACATCTGAACACTTGCTTATCACAACCTCCAACAACCACCATCTAGAAAAAGGATTCCTATCTATCATATGATGTAACATCTAGTAATACACTGCAATTTTTAAACAATCAGACTAAAAATATTTTTTCTTTCAGTTCACTGTCATCAGAAATGAAATACAGAAACTTCACAACAACATGAAATTTCCATGGGTACATTACATTTTGCACTAATTCCTGATCAACTGAAGCAAGGCAAATATATTCCCTAGCCTAAACTGTTTAAGAAAAGAGTTTTTATAATAATTTCCACTTAATAACAAACTTTTTTAAAAAGCCATTATAAATAGTAATGGTTGAACCTCAGTTTTAATTGACTGTGGAAGTAAAATATGTGGGTGCTTAGGAAATAAAAGAATAATAATGACCACACACGACAGGCTTGTCATGTACTATAGATGCCAACATTTAATCTGTTTAATACTCCTAGAAGCTAAGTATTCTTATGCACATTTCCAAGAAGAGGAAACTGAGAAAATTAAATAATTTGCCCAGGCTCAAATTAATAAGTGACAAAGCTGGGACTAGAATTTATCCAGGTATATCTGGCTGACCAGCTTTAATTTATGGTCAAGGTCACATCTTCTAATCATCCACTCTTTCAACAACTACTAATATGTAAGTTGGTATCTGGACAACTCCCTCTTTCTCTGAAAGTTTCAAACTGCCTGAGAAAGTCAGGTTTAGTTAGACCTTCAGGACTAAAGATTAACCTAAATTCCCTTGATTCCTATGAAAGAAAGGATACATGAAAGCTTAGAAAAAGCTATTAGGGATTAACCCCATGCATCCTTCTTTTCCCATCTCCTACGTCCTCTCTCGACATTTCTCCAGTTCCCCCAAATCAGATGTTGCTGCCATACTATATCCTAAAGTCTTCAACATTTGCAGAGGCTGTTATACAGGCCTAAGAGGTCATACCCTGCCTATTTTCAAGTGAACTCAGATTTATCCTTTCAGGCCCAGCCTCCAAATCTCTTCCCTCTGCGAAGCTCTGGGGAACTGCTCCCGCCAACAGAGTGTGTCCCTTCCTCCCCTATGACACTAAATCACCCAGAGGGAAAGTTACTCCATTTTCAAGTCTCTTTTAGTCTTGTTTACATCATGGAGAAAATCTAAGCAAGGTGCCAATTTGTCTTCAACACTTCCCTACCTACCACTTGGCTAATCTCTCCTTTTAATTAAAGGACAGCAGGCATCAAACTCAGCACCTTCTGCAAACAGTAGCTAGCCAGTTTTTATAACATTGTTCTTTCTGTTTGTTTTTGTTTTTTAGCTGCTTTCTACACAGGTAAGAGATATTAGTCTTTCATTATGGTAATAACATAAAGCTTCTTTAAAAATATTTTTAAAGTGTGTCCATAAAAAAACATTAAATAAATAATAATAGTACAAGTGGCATGCAGATTTGGGAAAAATCATGATCTTACTCAAGGAAACATTTTTACATACTGATGACTACACCTTGACAGAACCGTCAGTAATTTTTTTGTTCATTACACAGGTACTTTTTCCTCATAGTATTTATGTAATATTTATTTTAATGTGATAGGGCAAAAAAGGACATGACTGCCATTTTTAAATGACCTACTACAATGTTAGCTCCTGTATTTTATCAATCAAATAATTTTGAGGATTTATATTATCCACCACTTTTCAATGAACTAACCAATCCATACAAGAGATGGGTGTCCCCTGCAAGTATTTTTTGTAAATGTAAATAAATAATCATGTTGCTTTACAAGGATTTGTCTGCATGTGTTTTCCCTTACAAGACTTAGTTCCTTCAGCAGAGAAACAGTTTCTTACTCATTTTATAATGTTTTGTTAAGCCACATGATCTAAAAATTGTCAGGTATTAAAAATAATGAGCTCATCTCTTTCCAAAAAAATGAGCAGACAGCACAGTCAGCTTTATCAAACATACTTCCTGCAACAAATGCTAAAAGACCTACGGTGTGCTAGGCACTGATGAACAAGACAGGTAAGGTTGCTCTTGAGGGCCCTCAATATAGGATGCATGGCATTCTAATGATAATTTCGAGTGGTTTCCACAGACTAGATTTCTACACACCCTCTATTTAGAATCCTTTGCCACTCCTTTCACTGACCAGTTACATCCCACTTAGGTACCGGGGCCCAACGCAATCAGAGGAGGCTTTACTGGCCATTCTCCTGACTCAGATTCTTTTTCATTTGGGCTCGTCTCTATCACTGCATTTTACACTGCAATAAATTTTGCAACAAAATTTCAAGTTTCCTGAAGTAGGGACGAAGTCCTCTTGGTATACCCCTTACTTAGCAGAGGGACTGACATTTAGCAGGTGTTGAATAAATGTTTGAATTTATAAATAATTAATAAGTGACTGAATGAGTAAGAGCAATGCTCCAGTTAGGAACTGGCCAGGCTGCTGTTAACTCAGTTTCAAAATGATTAAGAATAGTAACTAAATTTAAGTTGAAAATATCTACAAACTTTCCAATGAGCATGTTTGAAATAATTATTAATAGACCAAAAAGATATTTCCTCAGGACTATGAAATGCATTATCAATGAGGACAAAAATGGGAACAAGTTATACTTTAATATCTTTCGTTGCTATATTTGAAACAAGAGTAAAACACTGTAGAAGAAAGAATGACTTAGTACCAATTATTCCTGGCACAAGCACAAGGAATTAAAAGGCACACTACTTTGAAAACGTAATATAAAGCCGGATAGTACTCAAAATTCAAATTAACATTACACAGACTTCTTGTTATGACACCAAAATTCCAGACTCTACCAAAAGTAAATAAAATCCAAATAGATGTTGATTTTACCCCCAATACTCTACTAATTTTCCAGAGCGAAAGAACAAAGACTAACCACAAAAATAATGAATCTGTGTATAACAAAGGGCTTGTGGGTTAAGCCAGATTTTATTACACAACTCAACTGAATGAACATCAAAACATCTGAACAGTTAATATGCATTACTTATAAATACTAATGTATCCTCACCATTCCAGTTCAAAAAGCTCGACTTTTCAAAATAATACTTGAAATCATTAGTAATGAGATTGCCAATATCAAAGAAGAGTAAGTTTGAAAGATGTTAATTTAAGCAAGTTACAGTATTCCCCTATACTGGAATACTACATGACTATTAAGAAGGAGGTGGAGGTTCATGGAAAGATGTCCATCATGTATCATTAAGTGAAAAAAAACAAACCGTAGAAAGATACGCATGGTAAGATCCAGTACAGGGGTTAAAACACAAACCCTGGACAGGACTACCTAGGTCAAAAACTCAGTGTTACCCACTTACTAACTAGGCAACCATTAGCTAGTTACTTCTCCATGCCTCAAGTTTCCTCATTTGCAAATGGATGTAAACAGAACTAATTTCTTAAGGTACGTTCATAGGATTGTGAGGGTTTGATGGGTTAATATATGTAAAGCACTTAGCAAGCACAGTATTAACTATAATTTGGGGGTAAAAAAGAAGAAATGCAAAGCATATAGTACAGGTATGTATATATGGGGAAGAAAAGCTTTCTCTTTTTTTTGCCTTTTATTAATTTTTTTAACAAAGAACATTTATTACTTTAGTAATTAAAAAGGGGAAGAAAAACATAAAAACTTGGCACTAAAATCTTTCCCGCTAAAAATTCTAGTAGTCCAATTACTTTAAACACTCGGGACTAGACAAATTCTATGAATAATATAATATGTCTAAATGTGAAAAATTTCAAGTGCAACCAAAAGAACACAGTATGTAATTTCTAGACATAGTTCTACAATAATAAGCTACACACCAATAAGCAGAAGTGCAATGCCATTAAAATATATCCTTTTATTTCCCAGAGGCAATAAATGATACAAATGTCTGCCCAGTACAGGAATGGGTATCAGGAACTTTCACAATTGAATAAGCCTCCATTAATTTTATTCATCTGAAATTAAATACTACTAAGTCTAATTTCCTCCTATTCAACAATCTCACTAAGACATGTAAACCTGGAGATCCAGACAAACCAATTAACTAAAGAAAAACCTAAAACCCTCAGAACACTCTGTGAACTTTTGAAAGGAAGAGCTCACTACCCACATGCTTTGAGGAAGCTCTGGTCTCTGGATAAACTTAGCTTCTTCCATAAACGCAGTGGGTGTACAAAACAACAAAATGGGGGAGCAGAAAGAGAACTTTGAGCTTCAGCTGCAATTTTGCTGAGCTGTAATACTGGTAAAGCCTGTTTCAAAACTCAAGAGTCCACCCCAGAAGCTCATAAACAGCAAGCTGTCACGTCTGTTTCATCACATTTATGAGAATGGTATTTCATAAAATTATAAGTATTTATCATCAGATTTCAAACAAAATCACTATCATTGACTGTGTTAACCTAAAAGGAACTTCCTGAACTACACACAAAAAATTATCTAGTTAAAATCGTTTTTCAAAAAGAAATCAACCATTAAGATGCCTCCATAGAATAACAGAATTCATAGTTTTAAATAGGTCACATAATGCCTAGAAAAAGAACTTGATAAATGTTGGCTATTATCATTACTATTACTTTGATATTTTGAAATAATGGAACAGAAACTTACTCATAGAGAGGCTTAATAAGTCACTTTCCATCAGAATCCAAAACCCACCACAATCTTGAATAGTCAGATGTTAAAAGGCACTTTGTTTTAAAGGAATCAAAGATTCCTTGGGTTCTAAGGTAGATGGAAAAATAAGACAATTTTGCAAAACTAATTCATCTATTCTTTCCCAAGCTTTTCCGGTACAGAAACCAGTATCTGTAAACACTTTGCAATTCTGCCTTAAGTGCTATGACTTTTAGATCTAATGTATTTTTGTCAAGTAGTAAGGATTTATAAATAATGGAAGCAAAATCAAGATATGTGTCAGAGTCCTATATCAACAGTGAAAGGAGACAGTTCAAAGCGAGTTGAAAATATATTAATTTAGCTTGTCTTAAAAACTTTAAAACACAATTCCATAAAACTAAGATTGCTTGGGAAGATAATTTGACTCTGATCCTGAAGAAAGGAAAACAGGCTAATATCCCTCGACTAACTTTTTTGTCTTTTAAAATTTCTAATAGAAAAACCACAGTTTAATTCTTTCCAAGACTCACAGAAAATAAACTAAAAATTAGTAAGAAAAAAAAAAGGAAGAACTGAACACGTCTGATGACATGCTCTTTCCCCACTAGTCTGCAGCGTGAGTGTACTGGCATTACATGGAAGCAAGACCAAGCAAGCACCTTTTGGACAGACATCTTAGATTAATGAGCAGACATCTTGCCTGTTTTTATAGTTACAACAGTATACTTAAAGCCTTACATTTAAAAAATGGTTTACAAAAAAGGTGTACATGTCGAATTTTTATCTCCAAACTTATAACATTAAAAAAAAGACATAGAAACCCCTAGAAAGTCTGTAAGATTTTTTTAAACGTTTGCTCAACTATTCATTTATATATACTAAATAAGAGAACATGCAGCATCAAGAAATAGTCACCATTTCTTTAAACCATGGCACTGCAGAGTTCAAAACCGGGTTTCAGCTTAGGAATGATGAAGAACTGCCCTTCTGAAAATGTTTTTACAAAATCATAATATGTACTAAAACATTCTGAAAAATCAGAAAATATACATATGCATAAAGAAGGAAATTTTAACTACTGATAATTTTTTAATAACCAGAAATCAAATAGCTTGGTGCCCAAAGCTTCCTCTAAAATGTATACATGACAGAAGAATTAGTGATTTTAGTCCCTTCGCAAATGAAAATATCTTGATTAGGATTACTTAAAGAGTTAAAGCTGCAAATAATTCTATGCAAACAGAAGTTTAGGCAGCTTATTCAAGTTTTTAAAAAATATACATGGCTGAAATTCTTGCCTAAGAAAAAATTAACTCGAGAGAAGAAAATATGTGTGGTGGAAAAAAAGGAAGTTAAAAGGAAAACAACTGTATTAACCATTTGAGAAATTTTTTTCAAGTACTGATCTTTCCAAAGCAAGTGAAAAGGATCCCACCTATATTGGGCTTTAACCAAAAAAAAAAAAAAATCATACTTTACCTTGGAGAATCCTAGTGTAATGTGTAACCAATTCTCCCCAATACACTCACTCCAAATAAATAAATAAATAAATAAATAAATAAATAAATAAATAAATAAATAAAGTGGAATGTCTTACCATTGGGATATATCAACTTTCCCTCTTCAATTTTCTACAAATATTACAGATAATTTTTCCAATTTAAACTGAAGTATATCACATTTAAAGAACAGCAAATGTTGGATTGTGAATTGAACCCCAAAAAGTTAATGTATATTGTTTCAATTTCCAGAATGCCGTTCTCAGATAGCATCACCTTGTGAGGTGCTGAGTGCTGTGTGCCATCACTGGAAAGCAGCTCACAAACTGACAGTGGAGCCAACTGGGCGAAGTGGGCTGTGATGGTGGCCAAGAAGGCACCAAAGAATAGGGTTTATTTTAAATTTGGGAATATGGTATCAAGCTGGAAAAAAGTGAAAGTTGACTGAGAACTGGACACCAAAAGATAACTAGCAATTACTCAGTAAAAGCCATGTTGCTGATGCTTTTTATATTGCATTATTATTAGATTTAATCCTAATAGGTATTTATCACCTCCATTTTACGAACGTGAAAACAAGTTTAGAAAAGTCAAATAACTTACTGCCTAATCATTCAGCTATTATGTGACAAAGAAGGAATTCAAAACTAGATTTCTTTGTTCTCTGGTTCTTCTCCAGTATACTGACTTCAGATTCCCTGTGAGCAATTTCACTGGAGTGGAGGGGGGGCAGCGGAGCAGAGAAAGAAGAGAGGGAGAAAGGAAGAGAGAGAAGGGAGGGGGAGAAGAAGTGGAAGAAAAGACTTAGATGATCTATTTAATTTAAAATCTGTCACTGTCATTGTTCACATTGTTCTCTTCACCTGGAGCCCTTCTCCAACACCCCTATAGTCAATTGCATCTATGATTTAAGGTCCAGTTCAAATGTCATCTCCTCCACAGAGCCAGCCATCCCCTAATCTCCCACTCTCCTATTTAGCAGAAGTATCTCCAATCTAAACTTTCCTGACCCTTTATACTAGCACGTCTATTAACAACTCATGATTTTGAGAAAGTTTCAAAAAATTATCACTCCACAGATTACTTATTAATTACAAAGGAAAAAAGGGTGCCTGCCTTTATAATATAAATCTAATAGACATCTTATTCAAATGATCAAATTTACATCAATAATGAAACTGACATCTCATGCCTTTGATGAGAGACCTAAAATGGCCTACATAGTAGTCCAGGAAACAATGTTTAACGCAAATCTAATTGTGAAGAAACGTTCAATCCAAATTGAGGGGCAACTTATAAAACCTGATCTGGATGTTTACTGTCATGAGAGACCTCCCAAAAAAAGGCTGAAAAATGATTCTAGATTCAAGAAGGCAACTACATACAAAATCCTTAATTGAATCGTAGGTCAAAAAACCCGAAAAACTAAGAACAGTATTGGCACAACTGGGGACATTTGGTTATGTACTATTAAGTAATATTACATTCATGTTAAATTTCTTGAAGGTGACAACTGAATTGTAGATATGTAGAAGAAAGTCTCTGTTCTTGGGAAATACATCCTAAAGTACCTGGGGGAAAGGTGTCCTGATGGTATCTATACCTAACTTGCATATAGTTCAGCAAAATATAAGTCTACTACACCTGTTCTTAAAGCAAACCTGCTAAATGTTAACAATTGTCGAATCTAGGTGAAGAGTATATGAGTGTTTATTATGCTACTCTTTCAACTCTTCCATAGGCTTACAATTTTTCAAAGAGTTGGAAAACAATATTTAAAAGTTATGCATTAAAATTAGAAAATAGGGAAAGGCATAAAGAATGATTCAGCACTTGCATTCTGTCTCCCAGAACTGTTAACACTGTCATAGTTGCTTCTAGTCTTTAAATAAAAATGACAGATGTCATCATTCCCTTTGTCAGCACCTCCCATTATTCTCACTGCCTTCCAGAAGTTGTGAAATTATGGAGTAGGCATGCCCATTTTCAACTTTACTGAATACTGCACATATTGTCCCTCATACAGTGGTACCAATTTAAACTCTACCAACAGTTTCTACATTACCATTTTCAAACACATCTTCACTAATATTTGATAGTCAGACATTAAAATTTTTTACCAATCTCATGTGAAAAATTCAGAGTCACTTATAGCAACACAGGATCACACAGTAAAAAAGCGTTAGTAAAATAAGAACTTCACCCACATATCCTTCCTTTACATTCATATAGAAAGTTAAGGATAATCAAACCTACATGGCAGCATGTACTAAGAATGATTAGTCCTATACGAAACCAAATTCTCACAAGGGACCACACAGTGTTTGGGAAATAATTTCCTGTCTTTTAAAAAATATAACATGAAAAAGTTTAAATTCGACCCAGTATATATAATACTATTTGAAAGATTTAAAAATGGATGTTTTATTCCCAGAAGTAAAAAACTTAGCTCTTATAAATTAACTCATTCATTTACTTACTCAGCAAATATTTACTGAGTACCTATTATGTGCCAGCTACTATTCCACCACAGTGATGAAGACAAAGTCCCTATTCTCACAGAGCTGACATTCTAATTGGGAGACAAAGATTAAAATACTAAGTAAACATGCAAATAATATCAGATAGGTAGATGGTATAAATAAAATAAAGGGACAGGGGACAAAGAATGACAAAAAAGGCAGTGTAAGGACACAGATGTACCAGGCAAAACTTTTCCAAGGCAATAATTTGTAATATAATGTGTTCAATTCAACATAAACTATTTCAGCTCCAATATTTATTTCAAAAAATATTCTTCACCTTTCCATACTGCCCCCTTCATTTTTTCCAGAAAAAGTTTGCTGCAGTGGTTTTCCATTATTGCTATTATTTTAGATAGGAAAAAAATCTCACACAAGATATTGACAGTGCTTTACAAACAGGTGCAAATTTCAAGTCACACATAGCCTGGAAAAAAAATGTTACAAATGATCTATCAGTAAGAAGTCTGATGCCAAAATGAAGTTGAACTACAAAAATTTTTAATGAAATTTCAGGAAAATGACTTAGCAACTCTCCAACTCTATAATTTGCATGTTTACTTTCTATCATATATGAAAAGATGATAAAAGCCATAGGAAACTATATTTGAAAAGAGATTCTGTGTTTTCTCACTTAAGGATAGAAAATTCTTTAAAAGCCACACTACCTACATGATTTAAAGAAAACCAGCACACATTAAAATTTTCTATCACAGGCTTGCACAAGAGCTGGGAGGGCTTCAATCACTTGGAACTAGGAAGTGCCTTAATATGAAAATTTTAGAGCCAAAGTATTCACTTTCCTTTCTTCCTCAGATTATTTTGTTGATTCCCCAGTAACATGAATGAAATATTTATCTGTGTGGTCCATTCTGTCTTTCAAAACTATTACTCTGATCTCAGCCAAATCTTCTCTTTTACTTCCCTGATTAAAAAATTCTCTCTTTCATATACACTTACATCCTATCTGCTTGTCTTCTTTCTCATCTAATGATTCAAGGCAGACTTACAGGTTCCAAAAAACTTATTTCTGCTTCAGGAGTTCTTAATCTTTTTGTGCTGTGGATCTCTTTGGTAGTCTGGTGAAACCTGTGGACCCCTTCTCAGATTGCTTTTAAATGCATAATTAAATACATAATAAGATTACAAAGGAAATCAATTATACTGAACTATTAGCAAAACAATTTTTAAAACCCTGATATAGTAATATACGTGCAGCTTTAACACATTAAATAACAAAAGGTAACAGTGGGTCTAACAATATCATAAATATGAAAAAAATTATTGGCATAAGGGATATTTTCAGATATTTACAACTGTAAACATGATATAATAATACCTGTAAGTTTTATTTGTGACGAAATCACAAGCATTGCTAATCTACTGTGGTTTGTTGCCTACATTATTAAAGAAAATAATAAATTAGTTATCAGATAATAAAAATGTGTTTTATCCTCATTATAGTTCAAGGACCCCCTCTCCAATTCTATCCCAAATTAAAAATCCTTTCTGTTCAAAGCCTAGCTCAAACTGATTTTTGTCACAAATTTCAAAATAAAAGCACTGAATCCTCCTTTGACCTACCTCTTATCTGAACAAATAAATCATCATGCCTCCGGGTTTTTACGCAGATTTATACACGGCACCCTGTTTATTTCTACGGTTTGCCTGGACAGCACCCATTTAAATTTTGCCAGTCAAGAGAAGGTGAGATTGAAGGAAAGGAAATCGAAGAAACCAACAGTCCCTCACTTCCAGACCTCCAACAGCAAGTGGAAAGATACCAAGTATAGTGTCTGTCTGTGGGAGGTGGGCTGACTCCCAGACCTGTGAGTCCAGCTTGTCAAGAGTCCCCAAAGCACGACATCTTCACCAGCGGCACTCAAGACATTTCCACCTCCCTTCTCGCCTCCTATATACTCCGTTCCCTACCTGCCTCGCCTCTGGCTCACAGACGAAGCTGCCCGGCGGTCCTGCGGTCCCTCCTCATCCCATCCCCCACGCGTCCCACCCTCTGGTCCGCCCCGGGCCGCCCCAGCCCCTGCGCGCCGCCACACCTCTCCCCTCGGCCTAACCGTGACTCCCTCCACAACCACTTCCCCCGACACTGGAGGGAAGGGCCCAGGGGATCAGCTGGACCCGGCGGCCGGCCGGCCATCAGGCGCAGGCTGCGGCCCTAGGCCAGAGCAGCGCGGTCGCCAGACGAGAAGACGCGCGCCCGGCGCGGGTTAACGGGGAACGCGCACTCACCACGACGATCATACCGAAGAGGGAACCGAGATCTCCACCCGACCGCCACTCGGCCTCGGAGCCGTCGCCCTGGCCGCGAACTGCCACCACCGCCGCTACCGCCGCCACTCGCTAGCTGGCTTCCCTGCGTCCTGCGGTGGCGCTGCCGCCACGCCACCGCGCGTGCGCGGCGCCGCGGGGGCCCCTGGGACTGGTAGTTCGGCCCCGCGGGCCTGGGGGCCTCACACGACGTGGGCGGCCAGGTCGGCTACCCGCTTGAGCGGTCGTC
>CM053509.1:155615849-155646033 GCA_028627145.1 Eidolon dupreanum | reverse complement strand
AAATTAAATAGAAATTTAAGATTTTTTAAAGCGTATTTAAAAATACATGATAGAGCAGTATATTGTTGAGTAATTTGCTTTTTTTTTACTTGATATACAACAGATTTGTTTTGCTAACTTGATAATTTCAAAATTTATATGGAAATACAAACTGCCAAGAATAGCCAAAGACACTACTGAAGAAGGAGCAATAATGCAATGTGGTAGGGCTTTATGGGAGATCAAGACTTATTAGATAGCTATAGTAATTAAGACAGATGCTAACGAATATACTAATATGAAAAATGATGCTGGGACAACTAGGTACCCATGTCTTAGTCTCACTTAAAAAAATTTTGAAAATTGATTCTCAAGAGGTGGCTTTCTTGGAAAGCTTCTGAAATTCCTTTTCATAGTGTATTTATGTGATTAATAACATTATCACTATTCTACAATTTTCCAAGTATTTTTGCATGTAATAACTCATTTCGTCCTTGCAACAAGCCACTAAGACAGGCAGGACAGAAATCTGACATTCAATTGATGAAGAAACTGAGGCTCTGGGTTTTTTTCTTTGTTTGTTTTTTCAGTTATGTGCCCTCTTAGTTGAATCTGACGAAATTTTCAAAGGAATTTGAAAAATTCCCAATTACCAGGGTCTAAAGATTCAACTTGTCAATTACATAGGCTTTTTCCTTTTCCACTCTGCCTTTTATTCTTTCAGAAAGGAAGATTTAGAAACTAGATGACATCCAATCCTAATCAGTCCTAACTCTGCTTACCTTTGTCAAATTGGATGGGAAATACCAATTTTCTTACCCCTAAAAGTGCAAGTGAAACAACCAATTACTGAATAAAATTTCACTTGTCTATAATCTATTATCAAAATATTTGCAAACTGTGTAACTACTCTATATCCTAAAATGAGAAGTCTTATAAATCCAAAGCTCAGGATGACAACCTAGACTACAGAAATTAAAAATCAAACTGCCAAAGCTCAAGTCTTGGCTCTATTATCTTCTTAGCTGTGTGATCTCCTGTGTGTTTCATTACCTCTTGGGGCTTCGAATTCCTTAGCTCTAAAATAGGGGTTAAAAAATGTTTTCCTAAGGATTAAGAGATAATGCACATAAAGCATCTAGCTTAGTGTCTAGCACTTAAATATTGATAACTTGGTGTTGATACTATCATCGGCATTTAACATTCAGCAGACAAGATATATCTATGCATTTTACCAGTCAATTCATAAATGACCACACTTTGAGATATGCTGTAACATATACCTAATATGTTGGTTTTAAAAAGATACTACAACCAATTCATAATTTCTCTCCTCTTCAGAAGTTAGCCAAATATTTTCCTACATCTTAGAAAAAGGGGAGCTGGAAACGGTTACTGCATCAATCAAGGTTGAGGCTGAAATTGAGAGCTTTGTTGTTAATGTAAGTAGATTGTGATATATAAATTGATATGAAGCTGTAATGTGGCTGAACGGTGATTTCTAGCTTGTTAATGAACTGATGCAACCTAAAGAAGGGTCAGTGTTACTGCAGTATTACAAGCCCTGTTTAAAGAGATGGATGATGCAACTTCTATAGCAAGAATGGAGTCAATTCTGAGTCACCAGTATAGCCTTTGAAGAGCACTAAAGGAGAGAGGGAAATTCTTGAGTACTGACTCATTCAGCATTAGTAAATTATAAGTTATTTCACGGCTGTTTGGACAGTATCGCCCCTACCCATGAATGTCAAAAATACATTCAGTGGGAAAAATACTGGCTTCATCAGTTCCTATGACACTGTCCCATGAATTTTCTGGAAGCACCTCAAAATACTGTTATGAAGTCTTTGGCCCATCCATAGTTTTCGCATCCACATTTAAATGAATTCATTAATTTAAAAAAATTGTTAAGAGCACTGGCTACGGAGTCATGCTGACCTGGTTATCAATCCGAACTCCATCCTTTACTAGCTCTATGACTGTTAAGGTAATTAATCTGTCTCGATGTTCTCATCTGGAAAATGAGAAATGTCAAATATTGAACAGTAAAGACATAGGGACATAGGAAACATAAATGTTTGGCACATACTAAACCTGAAGTAAATAGTAGCCTCTATTATTTTTTTGTATAACACTGGGTGTTATACAAGAGTAAGACATTATCAGTAAGTCTTTGTGTATCAAATGCGTTTAAGCAATCAGACCAATAAAAAAAAAAAAAAAGGTGAAGGTAGAAAGGTATCAAGAATAAAGGATAAGGAAGTCCTTGTAAATTATAACCTGAACCACAAAGGGAACCCATGGACGAGGTGGGGAAGGTAAGGGAGGTAGAACATTATAAAGATGACACATCCCAAGGTAGGAGCGGTGTCATTAGTAAGCTCTTCAGTAGAGTTCCCATTGTAGGGAGGGAACTGAGGAACTTACCGTAGGGCAGGGCCCTGTGGGGAAGCCCAGTATAGACAAAGATAGCTGGGCAAGGGGGTGCAGGGGCCACACACTGGCTAGAAGAAGCCATGATTCGCGGTTTGGCGGTGCCCAAACCAAGGCCCCGGCTCCAGGGCTGAGGGCCAGTGAACAACAAGATGCTCTGAGGCTAGGACACCCTAGTACCAGTAGTGCCTATGAAGGGCAGAGAAATTTGTTCTGAGATGATCATAGAATCAACGCTGAGACATGCACAGAGTGGAGAAAGAGCCGCTTCCCACTTCGGGACGAGGGACAGAGGAGAGGCCGCGAGTAGGCAGTGGAGAAGTAAAGGACTCAAGTCCCACCGCCTCGGGGGAATCAGGCACGAGAAGCTCGCTCCTGCCCAAGAGGACACAACATGGAGAAGTTACAGGCGGAAACTGCCTCCGGGTCAGAGGTCGCACGGGGGGACGGACAGCTGCTGAACCAATGGAGCCAGCTCACGGGGCGTTTGTTGCCTCCCATTGGTGGTTTTTGGGCCCAACCAGCAGCCAATGAGCCCGTCCAGGGGGCGTAGCAGTGACGTAAATTGCGGAGGAGGCCGCTTCGAATCGGCGGCGGCCAGCTTGGTCGTTTGGACCAATCAGCGGCCTCCAACTAGCAGAGCTTTGGCCAATCGGAGGCCTCCACGACGGGGCTGGGGGGAGGGTATATAAACGGAGTCGGGGACAGCGCGGTTGACGCTGGCCGAGACATCACAGACCTACCAAATTGAGAATTTCGTGAGTGAGAACCGTAAGCGCCGAGGCCTGTCTTTCGGAACTGCCCTTCGTTTTGTCCGCTGCGCCACCTGACCGCTGGCCCTGTCTCCCTCAGGTCGGTAATCTCAGTGCGTTCCCGTGCTTCGGCCTGTGGCTTGATTGCTTGCGACGTCCTGCCTGCCTGCTGACTGACTGGCCGACAGCTCCGGCAAGATGAAGCTCTCCCTGGTGGCTGCGGTGCTGCTGCTGCTCGGCGCAGCGCGGGCCGAGGAGGAGGACAAGAAAGAGGACGTGGGCACGGTGGTCGGCATCGACCTAGGGACCACCTACTCCTGGTAAGTAGGGTTTGTGGAAAGGGGGGGATGATGGGGCGTGGCCTCCTGGGCTGCGGTGAGGATCGTGGTGCTGATTCCTTCCGTTCGGTTTTTCTGCCAGCGTCGGGGTGTTCAAGAATGGCCGCGTGGAGATCATCGCCAACGATCAGGGCAACCGCATCACGCCGTCTTATGTGGCCTTCACTCCCGAAGGGGAGCGTCTCATCGGGGATGCAGCCAAGAACCAGCTCACCTCCAACCCTGAGAACACGGTCTTCGACGCCAAGCGGCTCATCGGCCGTACTTGGAATGACCCGTCTGTGCAGCAGGACATCAAGTTTTTGCCTTTCAAGGTTCGACCGGGTTTTTTCACCGGATAAGAAATGGGTGGTGGCGGTGGGAGTATTTAAGATTGAGAGGTTGAGAAACAGTGTGCTAAGACAACAGAAAAGGATACATGGTATGTGTAGTAATTTGTATTTAGTAATTTGTATTTAATAATTTTGGTGTGTTACAAAACTTATTAAAGTTGGTAGACAAGGAAACTTCACACACAGCTTACTCCATCCACAGTTTAGGACTAAGAGAAGTGTTTTTGGTCAATATTGAGCTCCAAAGGATCAAAGAAAACCAAACTATGGGGGAGGAAGTGACTCTCAGACAATCTTTTTAAAGTTTGAAATGTTATTGCTTCTGTGCCTACGTATAATAATCATTCTTTAAAATAGGTGGTTGAAAAGAAAACTAAACCATACATTCAAGTTGATATTGGAGGTGGCCAAACAAAGACATTTGCTCCTGAAGAAATTTCTGCCATGGTTCTCACTAAAATGAAGGAAACTGCTGAGGCTTATTTGGGAAAGAAGGTAAGTATTCCTAGAACAGTGTTATTACAACTACTCTTGATTGTGTTGTATAAATGCCTTTATCAGTTTAATGATTTGAATCTAAATTGCATCCATAACAGTTAAAGTTACTTGTGTGCTTTACTGTAGGCCAAAGAAAATAATAGGGACTCTTCAAGTGTTATCACTTGATGCTTATAAATCTCTGGGTATAAAAATATATATATTTTATGCCCATTTTACAAATAAATTGGCTTGGAAATGAAAGTGGTGGTTTGACTGTAACTTAAGGGTTAAACCACATGATAAAATATGCTTAATTACCTTTTATCTTTTTAGGTTACCCATGCAGTTGTTACTGTACCAGCCTATTTCAATGATGCCCAACGCCAGGCAACCAAAGATGCTGGAACTATTGCCGGATTGAATGTTATGAGAATCATCAATGAGCCGTAAGTTTTAAATTCAAAGATAAGGCATATTTGCTAAACAGGGAAAATGTAAACTTAACTAAACTTTTTTTTCCCCCCCTTATTCTCTTAACAGTACAGCAGCTGCTATTGCTTATGGCCTAGATAAGAGGGAAGGGGAGAAGAACATCTTGGTGTTCGACCTGGGTGGTGGAACCTTCGATGTGTCTCTTCTCACTATTGATAATGGTGTCTTCGAAGTTGTGGCTACTAATGGAGATACCCATCTGGGTGGAGAAGACTTTGACCAGCGTGTTATGGAACACTTCATCAAGCTCTACAAAAAGAAGACTGGCAAAGATGTTAGGAAAGACAACAGAGCTGTGCAGAAACTCCGGCGGGAGGTAGAAAAGGCCAAACGGGCTCTGTCTTCTCAACATCAAGCAAGAATTGAAATTGAGTCCTTCTTTGAAGGAGAAGACTTCTCCGAGACCTTGACTCGGGCCAAATTTGAAGAACTAAACATGGTATGTTCCTTGTTTTTTGCTTCGCTAATGAGATCTAATTAGACTCTCTGAGTTTGGGACAATGCATTAGATATCTAGACAATATCTGGGTAAACAAGCATCATCACAGTAATTATGTCTCTTGCTCTAGGACCTGTTCCGTTCTACCATGAAGCCTGTCCAGAAAGTGCTGGAAGATTCTGATTTGAAGAAGTCTGATATTGATGAAATTGTTCTTGTTGGTGGCTCTACTCGAATCCCAAAGATCCAACAACTGGTTAAAGAGTTCTTCAATGGCAAGGAGCCATCGCGTGGCATAAACCCAGATGAGGCTGTGGCCTATGGTGCTGCTGTCCAGGCTGGTGTACTCTCTGGTGATCAAGATACAGGTAGGTCATTGTTATAAGCATGTTCCACAGTGCTTCAGCAGCTTAATGGGCAGAGTATAATTAGTGTTGCTTTAGAAAGCAGTAGAATATGAGCATTATGAAGTCACACAGCTAATAATAAAGGGTACAGTGAGGACAAGGCCTGGCGCATTTTCAACATCCTTAGCAACTATATTTAATTTACTGCTTCTAAAATGGTTTTGCTTAGAACCTGACCAGATAGCAAGATGAAGAAGGTAAAGTACAGTTCATGGGGAGATTGGTAGTGTTGCTATGACTTTAATCAGAACTTACCTCGATATTACTTTTGCAGGTGATCTGGTACTGCTTGATGTATGTCCGCTTACACTTGGTATTGAAACTGTTGGAGGTGTCATGACCAAACTGATTCCCAGGAACACTGTGGTGCCCACCAAGAAGTCACAAATCTTTTCTACAGCTTCTGATAATCAACCAACTGTTACAATCAAAGTTTATGAAGGTGATTGCTTATATTAACCATAGTGGTTTTTGAAGAGCATAACTTCTTAATACACTCTATTGAAAAGACTAAGGAAAGAAATATCTCATATTTTCATATGGGGAGGTCCCTAATTTGACTAGTGTTGACTTTGGTAAGAGCGCTAAAATCCAGTTTTTATCTAGCATTCTTTCCCATTAGAAATAATTTTAAAATAAATACATTTTTTTGAGCTGGCACTAGAATACAAGAAACAAAAAGGGTTCATAATGATATAGATGGAATTCACTTTTAAGAGTTGATAGTTAACTCACTGTTGGTCCCAAATTTTGCTCCTTACAGACCAGTGATCCACTTCTAGCTTGATAGAGTGCCCTTGCCACTGTAGGCTCTAACAGACGGAAATGTAGGGTTCCAGATGTACTAATGTTTGTCACTAACAATTAACAAAGGTTTTTGTGTGTAACTTAGGTGAACGACCCCTGACAAAAGACAATCATCTTCTGGGAACTTTTGATCTGACTGGAATCCCTCCTGCTCCCCGTGGAGTCCCACAGATTGAAGTCACTTTTGAGATAGATGTGAATGGCATTCTTCGAGTGACAGCTGAAGACAAAGGTACAGGCAACAAAAATAAGATCACAATTACCAATGACCAAAATCGCCTGACACCTGAAGAGATCGAAAGGATGGTTAATGATGCTGAAAAGTTTGCCGAGGAAGATAAAAAACTCAAGGAGCGCATTGATACTAGAAATGAATTAGAAAGTTATGCCTATTCTCTAAAGAATCAGATTGGAGATAAAGAAAAGCTGGGAGGCAAACTTTCCTCTGAAGATAAGGAGACCATGGAAAAAGCTGTAGAGGAAAAGATTGAATGGCTGGAAAGTCACCAAGATGCTGACATTGAAGATTTCAAAGCTAAAAAGAAGGAACTAGAAGAAATTGTTCAGCCAATTATCAGCAAACTCTATGGAAGTGCAGGCCCTCCCCCAACTGGAGATGAGGAACCAGCAGACAAAGATGAGTTGTAGACACTGCTCTGCTAGTGCTATGATGTTGTAAATACTGGACTCAGGAACTTTCGTTAGGAGAAAATTGAGAGAACTTAAGTCTCGAATGTAATTGGAATCTTCACCTTGGAGTGGAGTTGAAAATGCTATAGCCCAAGTGGCTGTTTACTGCTTTTCGTTAGCAGTTGCTCACATGTCTTGGGGTGGGGGGAGAGGAAGAATTGGCTATCTTAAAAAGTGGGTAAAAAGGCTGGATTACGGCATGTGTTCACCATGGAAAAATGTTCTATTTAACATTTGGGTCATGTGCATCTGGTGTAGGAACTTTATTTTCTACCGTAAGTGACATCAATAAATGTTTGTTATTTACACTGGTCTAATTTTTGTGATAAGCTTTCTAATTAGGTTAACCATTTTGAGTTTAGATTCTCACCATGGGGAGATTGGGCTTTTAAGGTAAGGAAACATTTTTATTCAGTACTTTCAGGGAAGTTGCCTACCTTTAAAGAAAAGGGGTGGGAGTTGGGCCATTTCACAATGTGCAAGAGTGGAGTTTTCATGAACATGTTTGAAATATTCTATTTCTCCTTATCTTTCTAAAACTTTTTTTGGTGGCTTTTTATTGCTAATGATGCTTTATAGCTGCTTTGGAACCTAAGGCTTGATAGATGGATCACTAGTGTTAACTTTACATACTTGGATTCAATTCATAATTTTAGGATGTAAAGGTCTATTTTGAAACTCAGCTATGTCTGAATCCGCATCTCTGAAATTTCTCATTAGTGGTATTGGAGTGGCATCCAGAATGGTGACCTTGAAACTGTGCGGTGGGGTTTAGGGGATAGTTGGGCAAGACAAGGGCCAGTCTTCCCTGTCCCCAATGGTTGTCACTACCAAATGCCAACAGTCTGCACTTTATGAGGTGCGGCTACTGAATATTAAAAACATCTCAGTCTGTCATTGTCCACTCCCCAATTTCTACAGTTTATGTTGTACCTAGCAATTATGATTCTTCAACATTTTTGTGATTAGTAACAACCAATGTCACTAAACTTGTATTGCTGGCAAAATCCTTTATGTAATAGAGGTTTTTGCCACAGGGCTATCTAGTTCATCTCTTCACCTACCAAAGTAGATGACAGCAAAAGGGATATGTAGTGCAGAAAATATTTTGGAGGTATAAAAGAGCTAAGACATCATTTAACTTCTGAAAGTAACTGACATTTAAAAGTAATAAAAATGTGGGTTTTATTAGTCAACTACAGTCACAATACAATCATTATAGATTTCCCCTTCTGTATTCATCCCACCAAACACAAAACAGAGCAGTGAGTCAGTCTGACTTTCCTCATGTGAGTCACCACCTTGGGTCACTCCTTTGTCACCGGAATCCCCTTTCTCAGTATCACAGTTTAGATCGACAGAATTTGAATCATCTTTCTCTGAAGTACACATGACTGGCCATGGAATGATACACATGGAATGGTCCAATCGTCCAGCGGGTAGAAACGTATCAAATTTAAGTAAGGTCCAATGCTGCTTTTCTATATTAGGGAGAAAAAAAGCAAAAGCTCTGTGTTAAGAAATTTTCAGATACGTTCAGTGATTTGCTGCATCACTCGAGCTCTAACAAATAGGAAATAAAAGGAGAAAAAACTAAGGGCGCTGTAATTCCCTAAAAGTCTGGTTTTCATTCCTTTGACTTTAGATGTGGAGGGATCAAATTGAAAAAACCAAAGCACTGGTACTTTCCAAAAAATGGTCACATTTGCTTAAACACCCACAGGGAACACCTGCTCACCTATGTGATATTGGTACATTGTGTCCAGTGCTCCTGTGGGAGTCATACCTCCGAAGATATACAGGTGTTTCCCCACAGCCACAGCTGAGTGGGCAGCACAGCCTGTGGGAGCTGTCCCACTGGGACTTAGCTTCTGCCACTTCATGTCATCTGTCAAGAGAAAGAATTTGGGCACAACAACCCTGGAACATGGTTTCAAACTTACCTGTCAGTTTGCAAACCTAAATGTCATTGAGTAGGAGCCCTGAGATGATATAGCAAGGTTTAGTGTACGTAAAAATTATTTGGGAGAGCTTGAAATGCTGTCTGGGTTGTCCAGGGAGGCAGTAATCTAGTTTTAACAGGCATCTCAGGTGATTCTGATGTAGGTGGTCTTTGGAACACAGAAAAATGACTGTCACCGTTAACTATTTTGGATCCCAGAAGTAGGTGAGGTTCCAAGTTTGTGTGTGTGTGTGTGTGTGTGTGTGTGTGTGTGTGTGTGTGTGACAACTTTGATTGCTGTCTAGACACTAAATATCTTGCAGAATTCTTCTAACAGCTCTATAGAATTGATATTGCTCCTGCCTTCTTACAGATAAGGAAACAGGATCAGAGAGGGAAAGACTTGGCTGAAATCCCACAGCTAGCAAGTGGCAGAGCTAGAATTGTACTCAGGTCTGACTCCAAAACCTGCGTTCTCTATAGTGTAACTTGCTGCCTCAGCACCTATCCTCAACCCATTTCTGCAGGGATATCTGTATCTTTTCAAACAAGCATTTAAATGAGGCAGGATGTCACTGGATTTTAGGTTTAGAGAACTACCTGGATAGGAACAAAAAGAGGAAGTAGTTCTTCAGCACAAGACAAAAGGACTTTCTTTTTAAAAATAAATATTGAAACCCCTTTTGAGTGCCTGCAAGAAATGCTTCTGTGACAATATTTTCCATCTGTCAATTCAAGGCAGGGGTCCAGAGCTGGAAGGAAGAATCACCCAATCCAGCCAAAATTCTAGTTAGAGCAGGAATCCTAGCTAGGGTCACCTGGCATCAGATGTCACTCAGCCAGAGAACCCATTATTCGGCAGGGTAGCCAGATACACTGCATGGCAGTTCTCATGCCTTCTGCTCACTGTTCCAATTTCTGTATTCCGGACCAACCTAGAACATGTTCATTTGTTCATCTATCCACCCATTAACAGATATGCACTCATCACCTGATCTGCTAGACACTGTGCTAAGTGCTGGAAATACCCTGGGGAACAAAAGAGACAAAGTCCCTGTCCTAAGGGAGCTCATAGTCTGAAAGAATGACCCAGAATGAATCCCAGCTCTCTAGGGCACATCAGCCCTTCAGACATTTAAAGACAATTCTCATGTTTTTCCTAACTTTCCTCTTCCCAGTGTCTTTAACTATTTTAGCATGACATTTCCAGTCGCTCACCTTCAGACCCACTCTAGAATTGTCCATGCCTCTCATAGGCATGGAATTAATGGCTAATGCCTAAAAGAAATCCACTTGGGGAACACAAAGTATAATGAATTTTAATGAAAGAGCAGGGTTGTTGGAAGGAGAAGAGATAATTAATGGCTAGGTACATATAAAATGCTTAGAAAATGATGGTTCATATTATTATTGACAGAATCTAGTGAATAGTCTGCTAGCTGGTCAAGTTACCCACACCTAAGAACTAGGCTATATTTTATCAAAGGACACAATTTAATTTTGAGATAAAACCCCATGCCTTCCGCCCTACTTACTTATATCAATGCAATATAGATCATCATAAAATTTGTCCCCTTCCAAGCCTCCATGGATGAAGAGCTTTGTCCCTACTGCCACCATCACATGACCATGCCGGGGGGATGGAGGTTTCCCAAATGTCTCTGGCTGTGACCAGGTCAGAGTGTCTATAAAAGTAAATTCATTGACATCAAATGACAAAGCTATGAAGCAAAAATTTGAAAAATATGTCCAAACCTCACCTACCAGCAAGGAGAGACATCCCAAGCAGAAAGTGACCTTGGGGTCATTCACTCCAACTCGTCAACCTAATCCAGGCTTCCCTTTCTCTACAGCCCATCTGGCCTCTGCTTGGACATTTCCAAGGTTTGAGAATTGACTGACATACCTGCCCCTTCTACTGGGCATTAGGAAACCATTCCTTGTTTTGAATTAAAAAAGACCTCCCTAAAACTTCAACCTAGAACTGCCTCAGAGTTCAAAAGAACTCTGCTTCTTCAATGGCAGGCTTTCAGAGTCTTATTTTTTCAAGCTAATATCCTTAATTGATTTGCCAGAAACGGGGAAAAGACAGACTACTTTTAACATTACCAGAGCCTGCTGAAGTGGCAGTAGAGGATAATGGTTAGAACATGAGATTTCGAGTTAAAACTAGGTTATTTCACTGAATAACTGCATGGCCTTGCACCAGTTAATTCTCTAACCTTCAGTTTCTATAGTTGTAAAACGGGAAGAAAGACAATACCTGACAATACCTACCTCTCAGGGTAGAAGTATGGATTAAAGGAGACAATATACATAAAACACAGGTACAGAGAAAGTACTCAATACATGAGAATAGTCAATATGGTTATTATCCTAATAGTGCAGACATGTTCTACCTGTTGGCAGCCCTTCATATCTTCAAAATTGTACACATATAGAATTTGGGAATATGAATCATTTCAACATGCCAGAAAAGCCTTAAAGGAATGCTGCAAAAACACTATGAGACACAGGCCTTCCAAACAACTTATCTTTGAATTACTGTTTGTGGCCATGCTTGCAGGCTGTACAAGCAACGCCCAGTGTTCTAAGGAATACAATTTGAAATAATCTAAAATGGTTTATGTACAAATGTGCCTATGACAGCACTGTAATAGAGGAAATTGTAAATTATCTAAGTCCAACAGGTGAATGGTTGCTACTGCCATAGTCATGACAGAATATTACGCATTTCTTAGAATGCTGAAGACTCAGTGATTACAGAAAAAATGCTTAAGTGAAAAATACAGGATACAAGTATTTCATATAAAATTATCTCTGCTACTTAAAAAGACTGGAAAGGTACTGAGATTTTAATCATTTCAGAGTCATAGTATTTTATATTCACAGACACCACACACAGTATACATGCACACACATATATTATTTTTTCTCTTCCCTAACAACTAGTTTCATATATTTGAAACAACATTATTTAAAAATTTAAAAAGGGCTTTAAAAGAATCACAAAGCCCATTCTTTCTGGAAAAAGAAAAGTCATACTGTGATTTGTCTTAATTCTTCCAATTATACTTCATAAGTTTGAAATCTTGCTTATTGCATTTCAAAAAAGGTTACGTCTTTCCTGAAAAACACACATAAAAATTATTTTTGTCTCATGTTGTTTGTAAAGTGTTATTCATAAATACCCACCACTACAGGAAGAAATGTAAATAAGTACTCCTCAGACAACAATTTGGCAAGGTCTCAGAATTTCAAATGTTCATATCATTTTGACCCAGTAATTTCACTTCTCAGCATCCATTCCATATAAATGTGGTAACATGTACAAAAATTAATATATATGCCACTGTAATGCTGTCAGCAAAAAGTCAATCAATTGGAAAATGACTGAGTGAATAAAGGATACCCATAAAAGAATAGGCTTTGCAAGGAAATTGGTGCTGACTAAGAAGACATCCATGATGTGTGTTTAAAGGAAGGAATAATAATAACAATAGTAACAATAATAATAATGTTAATATTCATTAGGTGCTTCTTATGTGCCAAGTACTGTGTATTGCACTATATCACATTATCTCATAGAATCTTTCCAACTCTCTGTGGTAGGCACTATTAATATGTCTATTTTACAGATCAGCAAACTAAGGCTTAGAGATATTAAGTAACTAGTCTAAAGTAATACAGAAAGTATATGTCAGATCTGGTCTTGAGTGCAGATCGTGTGGTTCATGGTTTCAACCACTACAATCTGCCCTTATCCCTATTAAAAAAAGCTGCAGGACAGTATTTCTAATTTGATTCTACGTGTGTATTCCAAGTTTTTTTGTACAATTTCAAAGTTCATACATGTTCATATACATGTATGCATGATTTATAAATGCATAGGAAAGTCCAGAAGGAGACATTAGGAACTGCCAACAGTTCTATCTGGGGAGTGGGAAAAAAAGGCTAAAGAGGAAAACTTTACTTTTTTACTTTATAAACTATACTGTTCAAATGGTTTTGATCATTTATACCTTTTTAAATGTAAATTTTGCTGTGGGAAGAAGATATCAGCTAAGGGGTACACTAAGGAAGTCTAGCACAGAGACATTCAGCCAGGGTATCATTTTCTAACATCTGCTTCCTACATCAGGTAAGCTGCGGGCTGGGGTGGCCCTGACCAGGTGAATGGCAGCCCCAAGGTGCCACCCATCCATACTTGCGTCAAACACATGAAGCTTCACATCCTGGACGGGCTGGGCGCCTCTCTCTCCACCCCCAAAGACATACAGCTGGTTTCCAATGGCTGCTGACGATGTGTGGAATGTTCTTGGGGCTGGTGGTGGGGTGGTCACCTCTGGCGTGGTCCAAGTCCTGGTTTCTGGTCCAGACAGAAGGGAGGCACCTAAAACACCCAGGCTGAGGGGCCACTGACCTTGACTTTGAGGCTGGGCAGGATCACCTTCCAAACCCCAATCCCCAAGGGGCACAGCGTAGGTTAAGGCAGTGATCTTAGGCCACCAAAGTCAAGGATGGATAGGGGCGATCCTTAGAATTTGCCCAGATATACCCAAACTCCCGAGACTGAAAAGCCACAAGTGCAGTTAAGAATGAGGTCAATTTGTTTTTGGAGGTCTTCAAACATCCTCTCTGAACTGTCTTCTACTTTGCAGACTCCTGCCCTGTGCTATTCAGAGGAGCCTAATATTGGCTAAATGTCACTCCCACTAGATGATAGAAAACAAATGTGCCAAACTTCCCAGGCTATATGGCTCTTAAAGTAGACAATGTTATTAGTTTCAGTAGTAGCAATTAGTCTCTATTAAACAGTAAGTGCCAAATAAATATTAGTTTTCTCTTTTATAGATAAGGGAATTAAGCAGAGATAGATATAGTTACTTGTTTAGGGTGGCTAATAAATGGTCGAGTTGGGATTCAAATTCTTTCAAACACCAAAATCTAAGTATTTTCCACTCTTCTGACTTAGGAATAAAATTTCACCACCTGGGTAGGTGTAGAGTAGCTTGCTTGCCTGTCTGTCTGTCTGTCTGTCTGTCTATCTATCTATCTATCTATCTATCTATCTATCTATCTATCTATCTATCTATTTATTTTAGAATGAAGCATGAATTTTATAGAAATGGATGCATTAATTAAGAACCTTCCTTGTGTAGAATCATAGCCCTGAGCACTCTGCTATTTCCACTATCCTCACTCAACCTTAGGAGGTGGGTAGAAAGTATCCCCACTTTGCAGATGAGGTAACTGAAGCTCAGAAAATTTAAATCCTTTCCCCAAGTCACAGCGCTTGTGAGTAGCGGAGCAGGGGTTGAACTCAGATATGCCAATGCTGCCACACTCGCTCCATCACAGCACACCAAGAATTATTTCTTGCCTGGCAAATTCTGTGCCTTTTGGAAATGTCTTCATTAAATATAAGAAGTATCCCATGAAACATTTGTAATATGTGTGGAACTCAAATATGAACCTAGAGACCAAACAAGTCTCAGCCTCTATCCAAAGCAAAATAAAATTGTCTCTATAGCTACAGACCTTGGGGAGCTTTTTGGATCTTTGGAAGAGCTATATGGTACATGGCCTCCAGGATCACAGGATCCTGGGATTATGTTGCTGCCAAGTCAAATGCCAGCGCAAGTAATCACAAAGGATTACTTAGCCATTTGACAGACTTGCCTTAGTAACAAAAGCAGCTAATAGTTCACTTACATTTTTCATATTTCCTGGGCACTGTGTCAAATTATACTTCTTAGGACAGAAAAAGGATCCAGTGGAAAATCAATTCCTTTGATAGCGGCTTTCCAAATTTTCACTGTATTTTATTTAAATAAATGCCATTAGTGAAAATCAAAAGGCCAAGGTTCCAGATGGATTTCAACCTGCCAAACTGTAGCTACATCAACCACAACCACAATTACTGAGCATTAACTATGCGCCAGATATTGAGTTAATTTAAATCCCTGTCAAATTTAACAAGGTCAGAACTATGACTATCCCAAAGTGACAAAGAAGACCAACTGTTGTGCAAATAAATCTATTGTTAATAGAAGGAACTGGGCAAGAGCTAATGTCATGTGAAAAATGTCCAAGTTCTAGTAACCAACAAAATGCATATTTAAACAATTAGATTTGCCTACCAGATTTGCCAATCAAATTAGCAGTATTTAAAAATGATCAATTCCATGCTGGTCAGGAGTGAAACACAGTTAGAGAGAGGATAAGTTGAAAAAATCTTTCTGAAGAGTAATTTGGTAGCATGTATCAAAAATCTTAAAGTTGACAGTGTTTTAACTAGTCCTTTTATTTCTGAGCATGAATTCTAAGACAATAATTTGAAATAGTCAATGACTTCTAAATGAAGAGGTTCACTGCTTTGTTATTTATATTGAGAAGAATCTAAAAACAACCTAAATGTTAAAAAAACAAGTGATTTGTGGTATTATCATAAATGGAATATTATGCAGCTATTAAAAATGATGTTAACAAAGCACTGTTGTTACCAGGCCATCATTTATGCAGTAACTGTGAAATTAAAATGAAAAAGGTACAGTGGCATAGCAGTGAAATAGTATGATCTCAGGCTTATAAAAATGCAGAAAGAAGACAGAAAGGAAGTACACAGAAATGTAAACAGCCTTAATGTAATAGGATTGTGGATGGCTTTTGTCCACTTAGACTCTTCAAATATTTTACAATGAATATATATTATATTTATAAAGAGAAAAGACAAGTTCACCTCCCATAGGTGATTCAGCAACATCCTCTCAGGATTGACGCCCCTAAACTCCCTCCTGTGTGATAAAACTGCCAATGAGACTAGTCAGAGACTTTGAACTTTTTGGCTAAAAGAAATATACTAGGAGGATCTAGGTCAGGGTTTCTTACCTTTAGCACTGCTGACATTGTAGACTAGATAATTTGTTTTTGTGGGCACTTTCCTGTGCATTATGTGATGTACAGCAGCATCTCTGGCCTCTATCCACTAGATGACAGTAGCAAATTGCTCCCTCACTGCCCTGAGTTGTGAAAACCAAAAATGTTTCTGGACTTGGCCAAATGTCCCCAGGGAGGCATAATCATTGCCATATGAGCTAGGTGACTTGGATTCTAGCCCAGGTCAGTCACTGACTCCCTGGTGACTTTAGGAAAGTCACTTTTCCTGGACCTCCGTCGCCCATTTGGCATAGCTACTCTCCATGTCTCTTCTAACTTTGGCTTTTAAGAAGCTGCCAATTGTATATATTATCAGAAAAACAAAATGTAATTCTGTTACCTTAAGATTCTGCTAGAAGTTAAAATTCCTATTTTCTATGAGGTCAGCAAAGTTAACGGGATAATTCAGTGCGGTCCAAATGGGTTCTAGGTATAGGTAATGAAATTGGAATTGGATTTATGTATGAGTGTATGTATGTAAATAAAATAACCTTTAGCTACTTACCAAGATTCAGAACCTGCAGGCAATTTCGGTTTCCTGACTGGTCAGCACCACCAAACACCCAGATGCTGTGAGGCATGCAAGAGGGAATGAAGCTGGCGTGCTCGTACCGGGGCAAGAGGCCCTCCGAGATGGCTAAATCCCATCGGTGTGCTCCTAGAAAACATTTCACCCAGTTCCTAGATTGGGGCTGCCAACTGCTCAGATTGCCTGGCAAACTCGGGAGAGGGTAGCGAGGAGAAGAGGGTCAAAAGCATAAGCGAACAACCATCGGATCACTTAAATGGAATGCGGTCAAACTCCAAAAAATTCTATAGAAGACACTTGGGGGACTGTCTGCAGAATCCATAAAACCTCTTCTGTGGAAACTATCCCCACTCTACCAGCCACGGGAAGACCTGTTTATACTACACACCTTGACTTACTTTCTCGCTCTAGCTGACTGAGTCAAAAGTAGCCACTTGACTCCAAAAGGGCCAATCAGATCCTCTCTCCCAAGAATCTGAAATTCAAAAAGATTCTTGGATTTGGGTGGCCATCTTCTACCATGTGTGAAGCAGAGAAAGCCAAAGCATGGAGAAGAAAAGAATGAAACATCTACATAAACAATCAGATCAGATCTCCCCAGAGAGAGTGAGGGAGAAAGTAGATGGTTTTTGACAGCTTAACACTTCCTGCTTCCCCTCTCTCCTAAGGCAAGGTTGTATTTCCTACCCTTGGATTCTTTTTTTTTTTTTTTTTTTTGCTTGTTTAAAAGTTTCTGTTTCCTGCAACTAAATGATTTCTGGCTAAAATATGTTGAATAATAATAATACCTAATCCATTAGTTATTTTAGTTAGTAAATCACTTACATAAGACCTTCGCAAGCATTATCTTGTTAGAGCATTACAACTACCAAGTGAAGCAAGTTATTATGCCCATTTTACAGGACACTGAAGCCCAGATGGCTTAGACAGGTTAGCCAGAGTCACAAAGCTAGAAAGAGATGACAACACAGATGTAACTGATCTAGATAATAGGTTTCTTGAGGGTTGGAAGAGATTTAATTTACCTTTGATTTCCTAGTACCAGGTGTAGAAATTCAAATGCCTACACAGGAGTGGAGGGAATGTGGCAAATTTAGAGCTCCACTGACAGGTGGCAGCTCAGCTCCAAATAATTGCTGCCATATAGACACACAGGCCTATTAATGTCAGATCTTTCAAAATTATCAAGAGAAGCCGAACCATTTTAATTTTTATACATATATTCCTTCACATTTGGTTGGTAACTTAGATTAAAACAATAGCAGAAATAGTACATGACCTAACAAAACATGTATGTGAGTCGCCAGTTTTCTTCTGCCATTGTGCATAGTACATAGTGGTAACTATTTGTTCATTTGTCTGTCCATCCATCTGTCCACTCATCCATCTATCCGTCCATCTGTCCATCCATTCATCCACCCATCCAAATACTTATAAAGCACCTACTCTGTGCCCAGTGCTATGGTAGTGGCTGGGGATCCAACGATGAGTAATATAACCATGTTCCCTGTTTCTAAGGCACTTATACGCTTTTGGGGACAACAGACAAGAAATAATAATATGAGATAAGGGCTGTGAAGGAGGATAAGGATGGGAAAGTATAGGATACTATGAAAATATGGAGGGTGGTTGTGACATGGTGATTTATATACAGAAATATATATTTGATCTTCATCAATTCCAGGAACAGAGCCTAAAACCCTTGGAATTTCCTAAGTGATAAGACTGATAAAGGTGTCTTTTGTAACAAGCCCTGTCAACCACTACTGAGTTTATGTTAATAAGATAACTTTTAGAAAGTCTCTTAAGGATGAGGCTGGTTGCCAAGGGAACCAATCCTATGGTGAGAGGGTTGGAACTTTCAGGCCATCCCCTGCCCCCATTTGGTTTTTCACTTGTACTTCCTACTGGCTGACTATAAATCAGAGGTTCCCATTACCCTCTCGCCTTGGGTTTGGTTAATTTGCTAGAACAGGTCACAAAATTCAGAGAAATGTTATTTACTTGATCATCAGTTATTGTAAAAGGATACGACTAAGCAACAGCCAGATGGAAGAGATGCCTCAGGCAAGGTATATGGGAATGGTGTAGAGCTACAAGTTCTCTCCACATCTCCATGTGTTCACCTACCTCGAAGCGCTCAGAACCCTGTCCTTTTGTTTTTTTATGAAGGCTTCATTACATAGTCATGATTGATTAAATCATTGCCTACTGGCAATTGATTTGACCTCCAGCCCCTCTTTCCCCTCTGGAGGTGGGGGTGTGTGTAGGACTGAAAGTTCCAACCTTCTTATCACCTGAATGGGTCTCCTGGTGACCAACTCCCAACCTTAGGTGCTTTCCAAAAGTCACCTCGTTAATATAACAAAGAACACTTTTATCACTCTCAATACTAAGAAAAGTCCAAGGGTTTTGGGAGCTGTGAGCCAAGAATCGTGGACAAAGACCAAATATACATTTCTTACAAATCACAATATCACAAACCTGAAAGATGGAGATTAGACAGAGAAGGAAAGTGAAGAACCTTCAAGCAGAGGAAATATGTACAAAGGTTTGGAGACCAGAGTTCAAGATGTGATCATGGAACTGAAGGATGCTCATTGTAGCAAATGTGAGTTCGGGAGAGCCAGGAAATGAAGCTGGGAAATGCTTGAAATGAGGAGTGACATGGCCAGATTTGTGTATTAGACAATACTCTCTGGCTAGGTATGAAAAATGCACTGTACAGGGGGTAAACCTGGAAGCAGCGAGACCGGACAGGAGGTTGTTGTAATATCTAGTTGAGAGAGAACAATTCTTAGACTACAGTAGTAATAGCAGAAATTGACAGACATGGATGAAAAGAGAAATATTTAAGACCTGGTAAGTAACTGGGTATGTGGATGGAAGAGGAGGTGTAGTTGTCGGTGTCTCCCAGAGGAATATGTGATGAGTGAATGGTTGGATGTCTAGGGCTCCATGTGGACTTTTTCTACCTGAAAAAGAAGGTACTGGCTATGTGGATGTGTTCCAGGGCTCTGCTGAGACCTTAGGGACCTCTCGGGGATGTTCGTTTTCTTTTTTTCCTTTTCTCTTTTTTTTAAATGCCTACAGCAGCTGCTATTCCTAGGTGGTCTCCCATCCAAGTACTAACCAGGCCCGGCCTGCTTAGCTTCCGAGAATCGGGCACATTCAGGGTGGCATGGCCATAGACAGTGTTCATTTTCTTAGAGGAAAACTGAATTGGTGTCCTAAGGAATACTCTGGTCACTGTCACACGAAGCCCTGCTCTCTGGCCCTGCGGCTCGTGCTGGTCTTACCCAGATCCATGGTGTGCACATCTGAGAAGCTCCTGTTTGGATCTGCTCCCCCAACAATGAAGACCTTCCCTCTCTTGGCATCACCATCTGGGGGTAAATATGTGCAGCTGTGGCCAACCCGAGCGCAGGGGCTGTCTCCAGCAGGGGTCAAGGTGTACCTGCCAAAGGAAGGATGTATTTAGGAGGCCTGAGCAGAGAATAAATACAGAAGTGTGTTCTTTCCATTGCTCATGAAATATTCACCAGAATGAAGGGGCTTATACGTACAGACACTTTAAATCGTATCCAGCAAAGCAGAATTTCCCTGACTAACAACAGTACCTTCCATTTGCACATAATCTTTGACTTTTCAATTTTGTCATTACTTTCTTCTCACATTAACCTAATGGGGATGTACTGACGTCCAGAAATGTTCAGTGCTGTGTCCTGGCACCATTTGTGAATTCAGATAGAAATAGTTCAAGTCCAAGTTCAGGTGCTTTCTAGATGTGTGACCTTTAGGAAGTCACTTAACCTTCGTTTCTCTGTTTGTAAAACTGTAAAATGAGGATAGCAATAGTTCTTGAAGAGTAAGATGAAGTCTTATAACAGTGCAGGAAAGGACTCAATACATGGTGGCTAGAGCTTTATCTGCAATCACACAGCAACCTACAGCACCAACACTCTTGCCACTAGCAAGCGATGCTTCCCTGTCAAGTATATTCTCCAGAATTTATTGATTCAAAGAGCTCTTCTGGATTATTCATAAAGCTGGACCTGACGGAAGCCAAAGCTAGGACTTTGCAAAGTCGAGTACAGGATCCAGTCAATCCCACCCTCTAAAGTTATTCTGAATGCTGCAGGAGAAAACATATGTCAAGCTTCCTAGTTGGAAAAGAAAATTCTATAGCTATTTTTCAGGCCCTGTCTTATCTGACCTCTCTGGCATCTGGTACTCCTGACTTCTCCTTTCTGCTTGTACCTTTCTCCTTACCTGGCTGCCCTACACTGCTCCGTTTTGGTTCTCCATCCACTTTCTGGCTGCTTTTTCTGTTTCCTTCTCTGACTCCTTTCCCACCAGCCTTCTCCTAACCCTTAGCATCCCTATATTCTCTTCTCAGTCTACATTTGCTTACCTGGTTTTTTTAAATCTGTACTGATGGCTATAATTACCATCCATCTATATCACTGTCCATCAGTGACTTCCAAATCTCTCTTTTTCAGACTCTCTTCTAATGTCTAGACTCACAGATCCTATTACCACCTGAACAACATACCATACATGTTCCTAACTTTGTCACAACCCTGGTTTCACTTAATTCTGCACAAAACCCCTTTGAGGACAGTACTATTATCATCTGAGTTTTGTGACTGAGGACCCAAGGCTTAGAAAGGTTAAATAGCTTACCCAAAAGCATACAGCCATCCAGATACATGGTGAATAAGACAAAAATAGTCCTTGCCTTCATAGCCCTTACTGATTAGTTGAGAAGAGAAACATTAACAGATGATTTCACAAATATCTGTTGCATTTCAACTGCACTACAAAGGAGTACAGAGTGTCTAGCATGAGAACATTTCATAGGGGCATCTTGCCCTGTAAGGAGAGGTGGGGGAAGTGGGCAGAGGCTTCCTGAAGAAGCACCAGTTGAACTGAGGTCTGACGTTTGAGTAGAAGTTAGCTGGGCAAAATGAAGGACAAAAAATGGAGGGAAAGAGTGATCCAGGTAGAGAGACTAATACATATAGTTTCTGAGTAGGACAGTGCGAGGCATGTTAAGGAAGAGAAAGAGAATAAAGGAGGAGTAAAGGGCTTTGAGGTTGGAAACACAGGCAGGGACAGGCCATGCAGGGCCAAGTGGGCCATTTTAAGGACTCTGGTTTTGATCTTTAGACTGATAGGATAGGCAAAAAAGGTTTTAAACTAGGGAAAGCCATGACCAGATTTATGTTGCAGAGGAAGCAAGAATGGACACAGGGAAGCCAGACTGGAGACTCTCCTTGAAGGTCCTGCAGAAGTAGTGCCTCCTCTCTACAGCCTTGTGTGGGTCCTGCTTCTTCAGCACTGATCACATTTCATCGCCATCATCTGCTTAGTCGTAGCCCCCACTACAGCGAGACTATTCACCTTTGTACCTTCAGCACCTACATAGCAGCTGCCCCTGTCGGGCCAGTGTTGGTTGTTGAATAAAAGGCTGGTTGAGCAAACAGCCAATAAACAGTGAGGCCAGTTTAATCCAAATCCGATTCCCTGAAAATCTTAAAAATGAGTCACAGCTTGGAGGGGGAAGACAGTGTTGGAACTGAGGATGCCAGATGGTTAGTGCCTTACTCTTCCTGGTAAATGGATTTTAATAAAATCAGCATCTGCTCTATGATAATTATTGCCCAACTATCATTCCTCTGAAGACCTCAAACAGTCTGAGTCTAATTACCAGAAACTGCAGACAGTTTCATCTCTACCCTTTTTCATAGATGTTTAAATATGTTAGTAAACTACTTATAAATGAAACAAAAACTTATGTTTTTCTCTGTCTGAATCATTCCTTACAGACCATGTTGCTTTCCTGGGCTTGTCTCCAGGCTCCAAGACTGGCAGCTGCTTCATAGTGTCCTAAGCACAAGAAAGAAAGGTATTTTTTAGACATTTATGATTATCTTCTAAAACACAGAACAAATCAGGTCACTGCCCTCTTTAAAATCTTTCCCATTAATGTACCGATTTCTAGGACCTGATTAATTTGAATAAGCATTACCAACCTTGATATGAACTTATATTTGGGATTAAGATGTTTTATCAAAAGATAAAACATCTTAAAAGGCTGAGAAATACTGAACTCTAGGGTAAATCCTGGCCCCAGCATCACATTCAGAGTCTTTTGGTCTCAATCTTCTTTCCAGGAACTCACCTCCACAACTTCTTGCTGTATTGAGTTGTTCTTGCTACATTTGCTGTTCCTCTAACATGGCAAGCCCTCTAGTAACCTGTATCCTGTGCTGCTTCCCTTACCTAAAACATTCCTTCTTTTCTTGTCAACTAGGAAACTCCTAGTCAACCTACAAAGCCCAGCTCAAGTGACCCCTCCTCAGTTAAAACTTCACTGATTTGTTGTTTTCTACTTAGATCGTCAAGTTACTTCCTTCTTCCTCTGAAGGCATCTATTAAACCACCATCATTGCTGGGATCATCTGAATGTAATTACTTAAAAGTCTCTAGTCTAGATTCTAGACTGAGCTCCGAGAGTGTTGGGCCGGTCGGGTTTATTCAGAGAACCCACCAATGGGCCCGGCATAGAGTAGAAGTGAGAGATGAGTGGAAGAAGAAAGAAAACGGATGAGATTTCTGGGAGATGAATGGATGAATCCAACCGCTGGCCAAAGCCACTGATTGCTGTTCCCAAAGCCCTGGAATACACTTTGCATAGGCAGGGACTTGCCGCAGCCCTGCCTGCCAGGCCCATTCCCCAGTCCCATCCCCGCGTGGCAGTGATGGGAGATAGGAAAGAAGGTCTGGAGAGAACAGGCTGGCTCCTGTCAATGTGGCCGGCCAGAGCCCGAGGAGGCCCTCTCTGTCGCTTTCCACCCGCTCTGGAGCCCACTCTCCTAATGGATGCTGCTGCCCCGCTGAGGACCGCGTCAGACCCTGGGTGCTGCGACCCCCAGGCCCGGACCGCATTACCTGCGGTGGCTTAGGCCAGTCCCGGACTGTGGCTCCGCCCCAATGAGGGAGGATGCTTGGGCCTTCGCCCCATCCCAGACCCCGGAAGAGCGAGGCGGCCAACCGCTCCGCTCCTCCCCGCCCCAGGGCCCGCCCCGCCTGCCACCGCGCTCGCTTAAAGGGATGTAGGCCAGGCTGTGCGTTTCAGGGATCAAACACGCCAGGCCATTCCCAGGAGCTCACCTGCTGGCGGAGTCAATAAAACTAGGGCTCTCTGAAAAAGATTTATAAGCGAAAAGCCGGGGGTTGTGCTTTCACTTGGATGACCCAGTTCTTTCGGCAGCTGGGCTGTTATCCTAAGGGGCTATGATATTTTCAGTTCCAGCGGCTTTTAGAAATGGTTTTTGAAAGGGAGAGTTAAGGGTGCTTTCCTGGGTGTCTTTAGGCCGATTCAATCTTTGCCGCCTTAAACGGCTGACTCATTCCAGAGTTAGCTTGTGTAACTATGGCAGGCTCTATGCTGAACCAAACAGAAGGTCCCTGGCCACCCGGAGTCTACAATCCAACTACAGAGAGAGAGAGTAAACAGAAGAACAAATAACTAGGTACATCTGTCAAAAGTTCATCAATGAGAGTATATTCTTGGGGAAGTTACTTTTCCTTGGGCCGCAGTGTGGCCTGTAAGATGGAGCTAAGATGTGTCACAAGGTTATGGTGGGGGATACATGAGCTCAGGAATATAAAGTGCTCAGTGCCCAGCCACTGGCCCAGAGCTGGTCCTCTGTAAAGTGTGATGCTATTCCTAGCTAAAATCCAACTCTAAACACAAGTCTTGAGTTAGAAGTGTTCATCTGTATTATCTCTGGTCTCCATAACCGTATGTTCCCTGTGGCTTTCATCAAAATGGAGAGGTGGCTCACCTACGCTTGTTTTGGAGAACCCCAACATCACTTAGGAGGGCTGAGGCCAGGTGTTGTAGCCTAGGAACTACAGGAAACAGCTACAGAAGGAAACACAGGTGATCCTGGAGTACAGAGCTATGATAATAGAGTGGGAAGCAGAAAGACACACTTGGGTTCAAATTCAGGCTCCAGCATTAACCATCTAACCCTGACATTTGGCAAGTTTATCTCCGAGCCCTACTTTCCTCGTCTCTAGGATAGGAATAGTGATATCTACTCCATAGAGGGAGTAGTTGAGAGGACTGGATAGTACAGGTGAAAGGACAACTTGGTAAATCTTTTAGCTACTTGAAACCATAATGAAAATTTATTAACGAGATGGAATTTAAGGTCTGCAGCTTTCCTCACTGTTCAACATCCTATTTCAAACACCTGGAGTTTGTGTGAGTTCCCACACTAATGGGAAAATCTCCACTGACTGCCAAAGAGGAGTGTAGGAGTCAGTCATTCTGCTCTCCTTCAGGAGAGAAAACAAAGACCAGGTTGGCTCTGTCATATGTCCATGTGCATCTAGATTTCTGTTTAGAGCTGCAGAATGCTCTGATGTCCCATGTCTTTTGGCTAGATCCATTTCAAGGTGCCATGCAGGAGTTGTGCATATACAAAAAAATTGGAAGAAGTTTGTGAGCAACATAACAACCAGTTTTCATTGTGGGACCTATGCTTTTAGATAAAAAATCGCATTTCAGAAAGTGCTAGAAGGAACTTTTGAGATCTGTTTTTAAAATGGAAATCAAGGCCCAGAGAAGTTAAAATGACTAACTCACATAAATGGCAGGACCAGGAACCTAGATTTTCTGCTTTGTGCAAGAAAGACTAATAAAATGTTTCAGTCAGCAAGCTCTGCACACTGTCTCTGTAACAAACCACCAAACGTGTCCATCACCTCCTCTAAGAACTCACTGAACACTTGGGGACGGTTCCCTCCTTTCTCTCTGCTCTGGATGTCAACAGTGAGGTTCACCCAATGAGGTGAGTCTGCAGGATAGAGCTTCTCACTGCCAAACGGTTTGGTAATATGAGGCCTGCCACCTATTTTCATTAGAAGAGGATACCATCTGCTGTCATTACCTACCTGTTCACTGACTTATCAGCAAAGATAAGTGACACCTTCCTTTTAGGCGCTTTATTTGTCCTCCTTCCCAATTCTGAAACGGTATCTTGAGTAGGATTCATTCCCAGTTACTGAGGTTCAGAGATAAAAGGTGAATTGCCAGATTTCCAAAAAGGACTATAATTAAAAAAAAAAAAAAAAAGTTAAACAATAGTAGCGTTTTTTTCCTTGGAATTTTTTCTCCAAGAAATTCTGAGCATATTCTCCCTATACTTTTTCCCCCTAAAATCTTAAATGTTACCTCTTCAGAAAGGTCTTTCACGCCCACTCAATACTCAGAGCTAACCCTCACATTGCGCTCATTCTGTACATGATATTATTTTAAGCCCTTTCCAAATATTAAGTCTATTAAGGCTCAGTACAAGCCTATAAGTATTATTCTTACCATCTCCACATGAAGTAGGCATTTTTATTACTATCTCCATATTGCAGCTGAGAAAACTGGAGCACACAAAGGATAAATAACTTTGCCAAAGTCATGTGGTTAGTAAGATACTTGAACTCTGGCTACCTGGTGCTGGAATCTGTATACTTTACCTCCACTATATTGCCTACCTAAATTAGTCCTCTTCTACTCCATTTTTAAGTCCCAGTACCCTTTCTCTCCCTTTTTAGCACTAATTATCTTTGCATTTAATTAATTGCTCATTTAATATAACTTGTTGAATAAATGAAGAAATGTATGTTTGTGGGCATCATTCATTCTGCAACAAACTTAAAAGTTTATTTTACTTTAAAACAATATTAGACTTACAGAATAGTTACAAGAATAATACAAAGCATTTCACCCAGGGACTTCATTAAATTTTAGCCCAATGTCCTCAAAATATCCTTTAGAGCAAGAGGATCCAGTTCAGGGCCATGTGAACAACAAATATTTATTGAGAACCTGCTACTATTGTATTACATAACAGTCCCCTAACTTGTCTTTCAGCTGCAAGCATTGCCTCCTAGTCTCATACAGAACCAGATCATGTTACTCTTCTGCACAAAACTCTGCAATAACTCCCTATTACATTAAAAGTAAAAATCAGTAAAAAAAGAAAACATTCTTTTCTCTTATCTCCTCTCCTACTCCTCTCATCTTGCTCAAACTACACTAACCTTCTTGCCAATTCCAAGGTTCTAGAAATGCTTCCATCGTAGGGCCTCTGATTGGCTCTTTCTTTTAACTCATCCCTAGTATCCATATGGCTAACTCCCCCAGTCTTTGTTGGTTCTTAAAAATGCATCACCCCATCTCCCTTATTCTTCTGGAGATCCCCCCGCCCCAGCACTTACCCCTTTCCAATATGTTATAGTTATTTATTATATTTATTGGTTATGTTCTTGTCTCCTCTACTAGCATGCAGCTATGGATTGAGGATGGGAATCTTTATTTTGTTTGCTGAATATCCCAAGTGCTTACAACTGTACCTGGCCCGTAGTTGATGTTCAAAAAAGCTGTTGAATGAATAATGTTGAAGGTATACCACATGCTGGGTCCTGTTCTTGGCACAGAGTGTACGACAAAACTCCCTGCTTTCGTGGGACTCCCATTGAAGTATACTTAAAGCAATCTTGGCTCCCCTGCCTGTTTGAGATTTGGGGAAAGGTACTTAACCTCTTTGAGCCTTGCTTTCCTATCAATCGTTATGAGGATTAAACGGAAAAACAGCATTTATATAGCATTTAGCATAAGAAACGCCTTAATATTTGTTTCCCTTCCTTTCAGGCTTCAAGATGGGTAGCCTGACATCTCTGCCACAGATTTAGGCAAGGTTTTCACAAGGCTTTGGAAAGGTGCCAACAGGTTACCACGTCCAGGCTTACCTAATTTTTCACTGAAGATGTTCTCGTGAGAGAATGCTTAAATGGGTCGCAGTGAGAAATCAGGGAATGACTAGGGTCACCTACTTCGCCATTTTGCATCAGAAAAGCCTCGCTGGGCGCTCAGAGGTGAAAGTCTTGAGAAAGAAGAGGGAAAATTTTTAAAAAAAAGGGGGGGGTAGAGAATCTGGTTACTACTGAAAACTACAAATCCCAACCCAACTGCGGCAGACAACTACGGGTCCCAGCAGGTTTCACTGCGCGACCAAGGGGGGCCACTTGGGGCCTGCAGCCTGGGTTCGGCGGGAGAAGGCGTGGGGTGTGCGGAGACAGCGGGGAGAATCGGGTCAAGCTTTACGCCGCTGCGCAGACGCCTCTCACGGGCCGGACGTGACGTAGGAAGAGTTCCGGCTTCGGCCTCAGCCGCTGCCGCCGCTACTCCAGCTGCTGCCGCTGCCGCCGCTGCTGCCGCCGCCGCTGCCGTCGGGGCTTCTTATTTCTAAAATGGCGCCCTTAGACTTGGACAAGTATGTGGAGATAGCGCGGCTGTGCAAATACCTACCAGAGAACGACCTGAAGGTGAGCCGGGCCGGGGCGGGAGCGCTGCTGGCGAGGCTCGCCCCTTCCGTCAGTGGGTTGCCCGCCGGCCCGCCCTTCTTTCCGCGGGACCCCCGCCAGCATCCCGTCCTGTCACAGTGGAGGGCCTGGCGCGGTGCCAAGCGACCCAGTCGGACTTGGCGTCTCGCGGAGAGCGGAGAGGGGGAGCTGGAGTCCCCAGAATGCTGTCCCAGTTCCGTAGCCGGCATCCCGGGGGATGTCGCGGCCTCTGCTCCAGGGTTGCCCCTCTGGGCTTTCGGGTGCCCTGGGACTCCGACCCCTAACACCTGTGCTTAGCAGACTCCTCTCCCCGGATCCGATCTCCGGTCTCCTGGAGTCCGAACCGAGCCCCAGCGTGCAGCGCCCTCGGGATCGGTGTTCCCCCCAGAGGTGGTGACAGGAGCGCGGGGTGGACAGCGTCTGACAGGAGATACCGCCGGTCCCTGGAACAGCGCGGCCGCAGTGTGTTTAGGTTCTTGAGGACTGGGGACACGGTGGGCCAGAGCGGTTTGGACGGGATGTGAGAGAACGTCAAGTCGTCCCTCTTTGCCTACCGCTCCTCCCGGTTGCTTTTCGGGAGTGTTGGTTTTCTTCTGCTAAGTCGGATGTGAATCCGGTTTTCCAGTATGTTGTTGAGCTAATTTAAGTGGATAATTTAGTAGGCCCTGAATAAATACAAATACCTTTCTGTCCTTTTTAAGTTGTCTCCCCATAATCCCTTCTTAACTCAAGATTTTATTTTCTTGGTTTACTAAAAGAGGTTTGTTTGTTTGTTTGTTTTTTGTTACTGCCGAGTCCAAGTAACAGTAAATGTATGTGCGGGTAAAGGAATGAATGTAAGTCTTTGACAAGTCTTTCCATTCCTGTGCGTTTAAAACCAGTGCTTAGGTGTCTAGCAGGGTCTAGCAGTTAGTGCTACTGTCTGTTTTATTTGTTCAGTTAGCTTTGATTGGCTGTGTGGTAAGTGGGCAAACTGTCGATAGTTTTGAGTTCTTTTTATTCTTTAAGTTGTGGATTTAAAGCAGTTTATCTTTGTGAATTGTTTTCTCTTAAGGAAGATGTACTGGTTTTTTTCTTTTGCTGTCTCTTTTGGTGCAGGAAGTTGATATTTAACGTCAGTCAACAAGTATGCAAAATGTGGGAGGCCAAAGGAGCTGTTGTGATTGTAACTTATTTGCACTTATAGGTAAATTTTATGTGCTGTGTGATAGAGGAGTCATTCTTGTGCATTGCTCGGTAGGATTAATTTAATTAAAATGAGGGCAAAGCCAGTGTTAGTAAAAATGCAGCTTTCATGTTCATCCGAGTTCTTCGTGGCTCCTTTCTGCTCTATGCTTTTTTAGAAAACAAGGATACAACCAACAGTGTTGTCCAGTTCATGGAAATCTAACCAGACATCGTTTGGTAGCATTATTAGTCCCATGGGTGAAGTAGTTTTTTGCATGTCAGTGAACTGATGTGAAATTTTCTATTCTTTAACATACATAAAGCTGTTTTAAGCTTTGTATTTATAATTAATAAAGTTGCTTATTATGAAAATGCATCTTGATATTAACTTGAAATTGATATTGAAATTATTTGGATGATAATCAGTTGGATTTTCTTTAGACCTCTTAGTTTGAAAAACATTAGATTTCCTTCCTACCATAAAGAAATATAATTATTAAAACATTTTATTTCCCCCTTGCATCACAGCTGGACTGTACTTAGAGTGTACCTATTTCTTAGTATACTTTAAAAACAAATCTAGGCAACTCCTGGGGAAAATTTTTTTTTATATGTAGAGACTTTTTTCTTTGTCTTGGAAATGTTTTTATCAGATTTGCTTGTGATGCATGCTCATCTCTGGTGTACTTAAAGAAATTTAATTTTGTTTCTACTTTTTGGCATGAAGTGCAAACTAAAATTAGGCAGTCCAAGAAAATATTCTGGGAGCACCTTTGCTGGGGCTTTAAAGCTAAAATAAAAGATGCTCTATCAGAGGAAGAAAAGAAATCATTGAGGCCACTTAGTGGTCATTATGGAAAAGATTAGTTCTGGTAGAAAAGACAGAAATTCATGGTGTTTAAAGTTGACTAGAAGTTGGAGGTGCTAAAGAAAATAATAAATGAAAAAGATGTTCTAGATTTAATCATGATTTCTCTATACCTAAATTGGAAATAGTCAAATCACTAGTACCGGATGGAATCTATCTAACTGTTTTAAAG
>CM053509.1:155583612-155615349 GCA_028627145.1 Eidolon dupreanum | reverse complement strand
AAGATACAAATATTTCCTTCTGTACTGTAAGGGTGTAAATATTATCGTCATCTTGGATTTCCACTGTTTCCAGTGATTTGTATTATAGTAGAGACTCTATACAACGGTTATATAAAATGTAATTTTGGAAACATTTTTATTTTTTAAGATAAGAGTATTTTATAAATACTGGTGTAAAAGTAAACAAAGGAAATAGTATGTTTTAGATAGCAAGGCCAGCTAAACAAAGAATTACAAAACTTTAAAACCCAGTGTATTTGAGGGATAAAGAGGGAATAGGAGGATAGAAACAGACTAGAAAGGAACCATGAGCAAATATGTTAAGGAAAAGGTAGAGAAGGAAAATAGGATCTCTTAAGAGTGGGGGCCTTGAACTCCTACTCATTCAAGGATTAGGAATTAATTGGGCACTGTGGGGAGAAATGAGTGTAGTCTGCCTTCAATTTGGGATAAGATTGAGAATTTTGCCTTAGTGCCTGTTTTGGAGCAGTAAGAGAAACCACACTTCCTACAAACCAAGCAGCAAAACAAAGCTGTCAAGGGCTTTGGAGGAGCCTCTCCCATCTCTGTGAGGCCACTGTGTGTGTATAGTTGGCTGACTTACATACAGTTTGTGCTGAGATTTCATAGACTTCTTATTTTTGTGTCTGTTTGATATGAACTTGTAAGCTACTGCTGAACTGGAAAGATGGGAGGCAGTGGCTTTGTCTTAGAGACTTAGCTCTAAATCCTTAGTTGGGACTGCAGAAGTGGTAGTTACAGGAGTCAGCTATTACTTTACTCAGGTTGGTGGCTTCAGCTTAAAGATGCTGCCTGAGTAGTTTACATGTGTTCTTTAGACACTCACTAGCCTTTGAGATTGGTGGGGTTTCACAGTGATGATCTTTAATTTGTAATTTGTTACTTTCAGATCAGTACTGGTGGCATGGACCAATCACCAGGGGTGACTTACTGTTCAGGAGGTATTATGGGTTAGGAGAGCCAGTCATGTGGGTGCAAATTCTGGTGCATTCAAATATGGAAACTATGGAGTCCCTTAGGAATCTGCTGTGATTAGTTTCAAATTTTAATTCAATGATAACTCACTTTGTTCTAAAAGAATATAGAATGGTTTACAGAGATGCATTCAATATAGTAAGATAAAGTGTATTCGGAATAAGTAAGAAAAATGAGACAAAGAGAAAATAAAGATAGGAAACCAAGATTGAGCCAACAGTAAAAGTAAGAATAGTATGTGAAATAAAAGCTATGATGACCAGATTACTTCTATGAGATTAGGCTTTAATCTTTCAAGGAGCCTACTGAAAAATGGAAACCGATCAATTAAAAAATTCACAGTCTGTAAGATGATAAAAACAAGCTTCTCAGGGAAATCACATCTATTCCTCCCCTGGGTCCTCTTTGAAAGCAACTGTTTAATCACAGCATCCTATGCACCTTGTTTGTAGTCTACACAAAGATAAGCTGTGTAGAGGACTTTCCTGTAACATCCCTTACTACAGGTTGATGGCATGACATCCAAGTGCAATTTGGGAATAAGCAATTAGGAAAGGAGGTCCATACAATTCAGAGTGAGTTTATAGGAGATTTGTTTAGGTAGCATTTTAATAATTGATCTTTAGAGGGGTATAAACAATGGAGGCTCCAGATTTACAAGTAACCAAAGTAACCAACAGTTTCCTGAGTATGTAGAAGGATCAACATTGTAGGAAATTGAGAACTTTTCTATCCCAGAGATGCATTGTGGAAAGAAGAATGGGAGACGAGCTTCTTTGGCAGGTTGTGTCAGAGGATGTCTTGGGAGAAACATTCAAATTGTATTCATGGTATGGGCTCTGACCTTCACTGATGGAAGTTAGACCTCCTCTTAAAAGATGTGAAATCTGAAAGGGAGTGTGGATGGAACAAGCGCCTGACAGCACACAGTCCTCATGGCAACAAACAGAAAACTCTGCCCACTCTTGTACAAATGACAGCAAAGCACGTCTCCAAATACCTTTGGTGGAATTGTCTTTGAGAAAGTTTGGTGAGTATACCTGAAAATATATTCCAAATATTATTTGAGCAAGGCATTATACCTAAGAAAGGTGAGTAAGGTCCTGAGATAGGTACTTTGAAATGTTACTATATTGTTATATTTTAAAAATTATACAGTATCAGAAAAAAATTCAAAATATTAATTGCTACCTAATAAAGCTAACCTAAAAAAGAGTAATGCTCTTTATTCTGGCAAGATGAGGAGAAGGAATGTGGTAATGAAAGGCTAAAAAAATACAGGCCAACATGCCATTTTTGTTCTTTGGAACTAACCCTAGCTACATGGAAGTGAGTTAGGGTTTAAAAAATTCAAATAGTCGGTTGTAAACTTTGAGAGCTAATTACTATAAAAATAATTATGAAATTACATATGACAGGTGTAATGGATTATAATAGGATGCTGTACAACACTGATCTTTTGAAATTGACTGGAAGAACAGTTTATCCACAAGGAGTAGGTTTGAGTGACTGTGGTCAAGATGGTAATTATTATTTTTAATAGGTTATCTATATTATTTATTTTTTAAAAGCAACAGCTTTATTGGGATATAATTCACATATCATAAAATTCACTTCTAAAGTGTGCAATTTGGTAAGTTTTTAATGTATTCACAGTTGTGTAACCATCATCATAATCAATGTAAGAACATTTTCATTACCCCAAAGAGAAACTTCGCGGTAACTCCTCATCTCTCCCTCCCCGTAAGCACAGCCCTAGGCAACCACTAATCTCTTTTCTATCTCTATGGATTTGCCCATTTAGGACATTTCATATAAATTGACTTGTGTATTATGTGGCCTTTTGTGACTGGCTTATTTTACTCAGCATCATGTTTTCAAAGTTCGTCTCCATTGTAACCTGTATCAGTCCTTCATTCCTTTTATGGTGGAACCATACTTCCTTGTATGGATGTACTATGTTTTGTTTATCTATTCACCTGTTGATAAATACTTGGGTTGTTTCCACTTTTTGGCTATTGTGAATAATGCTGCAGAGAACATTGGTGTACAAGTATCTGTTCTATACTTGCACTGCTTTCAATTATTTGGGGTGTATACCCAGAAGTGGAATTGCTGGGTCATATGGTAATTCTGTGTTTAGCGTTTGAGGAACTGCTAAACTGTTTTTTAAAGTGACCACATCATTTATATCCCTACCAGCAATATATGAGAGTTTCAATTTCTTCACCTTCTTGGCAACACTTATTTTCCGTTTTTAAAAAAATTATAGCCATCTTAGTATGTGTAAAGTGGTCTCCCATGGTGGTTTTGATTTGCATTTATTTCCCTAATGACTAGTGATATTTAGTATCTTTTCATTTGCTTGTTGGCGGTTTATATATCTTCTTTGGAGATATGTCTATTGGAGGCTTTTGCCTATTGTTTAGTTGAGTTATTTGCCTTTTTTGTGGTTGAGTTGTAGTTCTTTATATATTCTGGATATTAAGCCTCTATCAGATATATAATTTCCAAGTATTTTCTCCCATTCTGCAGGTTGTTGCTTCACTTTATTGATGAACTCAAGTTTTTAATTTTGATGAAGTCCAGTTTATCTATTTTTTTCTTTTATTGCTTATGCTTTTGGTATATCTAAGATTGCATTGCCCAATCCGAGGTCATAAAGGCTTACCTTATCTTTTCTCCTAAGAGTTGTATAGTGTTAGCTCTTACTTTTAGGCCATTGATCCATTTTGAGGTGATTTTTGTATATGCTATGAAGGAGGGGTCCAGTTTCATCCTTTTACATGTGAAATCCAGATGTCTCAGTACCATCTGTTGGAAGGACTATTTCTGGTAATATATTTTAAATAAGTTTTTTTGTATAGGTATCACATTCATATGGTTTTGAACTTAAAAAGTATAAAAGGCTACAAATGTTAAGTCTTTCTTAACCCAGTTCCTTTCTTCATATTAGTAGCCAGTGTTAATGTTTCTTATGGATCCTTGTAGAAACAACAGTTTAAATATGTACAAATAAATACAAGTAAGTGTGTGTGTGTGTGTGTGCGCGCGCACATGTGTGTGTGTGTTTCTTTAATACAAGAGATAACACATACACTCTTCTGCATCTTGTATTTTTTCAGTTAAGGCTGATTGCTAGTCTCAAAATAACATTTGTTTTTTTAAAGAAAAGCAGTAATGACAGAAAAATATGTAGAATAACTTAGTAATACATCTATGCCATCTTCCGCCAAGAATAATTTTTTTCATGCTTTTTTAAAAGTTAAAAGAAAAAGATTATAGTGGAATTCCTTTTGTTTGCCATCTTGAGCAATTGCTATTAAGATTTGATGTATATCCTTCTAGGTCATATTTTATAATTTAAGTTATGCTTATAAATAATAGATTGAGAGAGAGAGAGAGAGAGAGAGAGAGAGAGAGAGAGTGTGTGTGTGTGTGTGTGTGTGTAAAACTTTGCAGAGCGTTTGCATGCACTGTCTTACTTAATCTTCAGAATATCCCCAGGTAAGTATCTCTGTTTTGTGGATGAGGAAACTGAGGCACAGAGAGATAAAGTAACTTGCTCAGGCTTACACAGCTAAGTAACAGACAATACACTTAGATAGTTAAGAGGTAAAGCCGATATTTGTTCTCTGATCTCTTTGACTTCAAAGGCTATGCTCCTAACTTCTGAAATATGCTATGATATTACTTGGTATTACACCTTTCTGTCTTAGAGTATAAGATATTCTGCTATTGGTACTTGTAGATTTAGGAATAAAGGGGTATTCCCTCTCTGTCCTATACTGGATTTCTCCAAAATTTGACCTTCCAGCAACGTTGAACACAGTTGATCATTTTTATTTTGAAACATTTTTTTTCACTGGTCGTCCAAAGTACCACTGTCTGTCATGGTTTCCTTTGTGCCTCACCAAGCAGTCTCTTTTGCTAGTTCCTCATTTTTCCCCTAACTTCTAAGGGAAGTAGTTAAGGCTCATTTCTTGAACTCCAAGTAAAGTGTTGTAGCTGTCTGACTGTTAGAGTGTATGTCTCATTTATCTCAATAGATTGTAGCATTTAGATTCCTTACTTAATATTTAAAATCATTTCATTATGCTTGTGTAGTTTAATTTCTCCTTTCATGGCAGACCTATCAAAAAACCCACTAAGGCCTGTGGCCGTAGTATAAGCTGCTGGTCTCAAATGGGAGGAAGGGTACCCTCTAGTTTTCTGTGTATAGCAGGACTATATACTTCCATCCCTAGAACACTGTTATGAGAATCATTTTCCTTCTGTGAAACCTTTTGAGTACTTTCAGAGGACAAATATTTTAAAAGTGAAAATATTTAGGGTCATTTTTAAAAAGTAGAGTGACTCCTGAACTTTAGATTTGCATTTTGTAATTAATTTTAGTAAACTTTTTTATTTTGAGATACTTGAGGATTTACATGTAGTCATAAGAAATAATATGGAGAGATCTGGTTACCCTTTACCCAGGTTTTCCCCAGTAGTAACATTGTGTAGAGCTCTAGTACAAATACCACAACAAGATACTCACATGGATACAATCCACAGTCTTGTTCAGATTTTTCCAGTTTTATTTCTATTCACGTATGCGTGTGTTTAGGCATATGCAATTTTATTACATCTACAGTCTCATGTATCCAACAGCACATTCAAGACAGTTCTGTCACCAGACTACTAATCTGGTTTCCATTTCTATAAATTTGCCATTTTAAAAATGTTACAAAATGGAATCGTACATTATGTAACCTTTTGAGATAGGTTTTTGTTTCACTCTGCATAAATCCCTTGAGATTCATCCATGTCATTGTGTGTTAAAAGTTTATTTCTTCTTATTGCCGAGTAGTTTACCATGCTGTGGATGGACCACAGTTTGTTCAGCTCTTCATTTGTTGAAAGGCCCCTGATTTATTTCCAGTTTTTGGCTATTATAAATTAAGCTTCTATGGACATTTGTGTACAGATTTTTATGATCATAAATTTTCAATGCCAAGAGTGCAATTGCTGGGTCATGTGGTAAGTGCATGATTTGCCACTTACTTAAAAAATTAGCAGATAAGAACCTTTTCTTGTTGAAATTATTTACTCGTACTTTTTGATGAAAGGCATCATTTTACAGTTCTTGGAAAGCTATCTGTCTTCTAGAATCTGTTGTCTGTGTAGCCAGGGAGTTCACATTTTGAAATAGTCATTGTATCATCCTTAGGAGTAGAAGCCAACAGAAATCTAATCCCAGAATCATCAAAGGGTAGTTTTGTTTCCTATTAAACAATATAAGTATTAGTTTTTGTCTTTTTGGCATCTGATCCTTAGTTATAATATCGTAGTAAAACACTGCTTTATCTTTTCTTCTTACAGCGGCTATGTGACTATGTTTGTGACCTCCTCTTGGAAGAGTCAAATGTCCAGCCAGTATCGACACCAGTAACGGTGTGTGGAGACATACACGGACAGGTAAAATTTTATGAGCAAATTTTTAGCTTTGTACTGCCCATAGTCCATGTATGTTTCCATTTCTGCAAACAAAAAAACAAGCTGATGGTTAGCTAGGTTACCTCAGTCTGTATGACACTACTGATTCCTGGTTACTGTTACAGTGAATAAAAGCAGTGTGGTCAAGTTATTCACAGATGTGTTGAAATTGTACTTGCAAAGCAAAATGGAATGCAGTACTATGCTCTGTGAAAAGGGGGAGATATAAAACAAATGTAGACTGCTCATAATTATTATGATTAGATTAATAGGAGATGCTTTGGTTTTAGGCACTAATTTTCTATTCATATTATTCAGTTATGTCGTATTTTGTTGAAAACTTATCATTTCCTTAGTGGGAATGAGAATAGCAAAGGTTCAGACATAAAATTGTTGCTGTATGATTTCACAGCAAGTCACTGCTAGAATGGGATAAGAGAGATTTAGTTTTGGGGTTTTTATATTTTGTTTGTTTGTTTTAGATTTAGTTCATTTTTTCATCTGCTGGGTTTTTGTTTGTTTATTTTTAAAGATTTCAAGGCAGTGACAGGAGGAGCACACCTCTGTCAGTGTTTAGCCTAGCTGGAAAACTTCTGTGTATTTGTAGAGGTGTTTTTTTTTTTTAATTATTTATTTTTAACAGGAAAATAAAAGGTGACCAGAACACTCATAGCTTGCTGTATGCAAACAGTGGAGTTGGGGCTATAAGACATAATACATTGTGAACAGTATAGTATTTATGAATGCTAACAGGACTTACTGTCTTCTGTGCAAGTTCTCTGTCTTAAATATGACTGCCTAAAGGAGCAGGAATATGGGTAAATTAGTTGTGATTGGGGGCTGTAAAGTCCTATTTTGACTATTTAGAGGGCTCCTTTTTTTTGTTTTTTTTTTCAATCTGTTCTCTGAATGGTTGGAATTATAATATATCTGACATCTGCATGTTATCAGCATCTAAGTAGAAGCCCCCATTATGTTATCCATGATTTGTTAAAATTTTAGTTTTCTAGAGTAGATTTTAGGAATGAATTTCTTAAAATTTCCATGTTAAGTTCTTTACAAAAGTATAATAAACATTTGTATTTTACTAACATAAAGGATATTAATATAAGCAGTTTCTTAACACATTCCTAAAAGCTGGAATAAACCAAGTAATGTTTTCCTCTAATTATAATATTAAAATTGAGGAGTTGTCTGTGTTATCAAGCACTTTTCAATATATGAATTATAACTATGGTCAAAGGTCAGGAAGTTAGAGACAACTTAAAATTACTAAAATTTATTAAAATCATAACATTGTACTTCTATATTATATATACCTTCAGCCTTGCTAATAGTTTATCTTGTGTTTTGAGATTAACAAAGTGCTTTTGCACATGTTCCATGTAAAATTTTTTTCAGGAGTCCTACAAGAGTGAATCATTTTGTAGAGAAAGAAACAAACTGAAAGATTGAAGAAATAGCCCCAACTCTCACAGCTATTAAGTGACAGAGCAGAGATTTGAAACTCATTTGGGTGCCCTGTGGCCCGTGTTTTAAGACTACCACTAAACTGTGAACATTGTCTCTCTTGTAGCTGACTCTTTCAACAATTGCTCCTCAAAAGCATGGGACTTGAGGAGCTTCTAAAGGTCTGCGTACTGATTAAATCAAATGTAAGATGTGTCCTTTGGGACTTGTACAGTTGTCTTTCCTTGGACTAGTTCTGGAATTACAGATTGGGTTATGAGTATAAATAAACATGTTGGTAAGCATATACAACTGTCCCTTGGTATCCTCAGGGCATTGGTTCCCGGACCTCCCACAGATACCAAAATCCTGGAATGCTCAACTCCCTTATATGAAATGGCATAGTATTACATTTAGCCTATGCACATCTTCCCATATACTTTATCTCTAGATTACTTATAATGCCTAATACAGTGTAAATACTATGTAGATAGTTGTTATAGTGTATTGTTTAGGGAATAATGACTCGAAGACAAAGATCTGTACTTGTTCAGTACAGACAACAGTCATCGTAGGCCTAACTACATGGTACACATCAGCAGGAACGTTACATTGCTTCCCCACCCCTACCTCTGCCTGATAGAACGTTTTCAGTACATTCAAGGATGTGCAATCTGCAGATAAGGAGGGCCAACTGTCTACTGAGAAGCATTGAAACAGTGTAATCTAGTGAGGAGGTAGTAGACTTCAATGTCAGGCAGAGCTTGGTTCAAGTCCTGGCTTGGCTACATACCACCTGTTTAAGAAGCCACTTCAGCTAGCTCATGAGTTCTTTAAGTGTGGCCTGTGGATCCTTGAGTGTCCTTCAAGTAGTACAAAATCAAGTGAGGGTAAAACTGTGGTGCCTCAGCACAAATCAAGGGAGCGGCACCCGACTATGCTGGTTGTCATTGTCTTCACCAGCATGCACACACAGTAAAATAAAATGCCAGTATCACTTAAGAATATCCCTGATGAAGCAGCATTATTAATTGTAACTCTCAACCCTGAGTAGATACTTTTGAATGTGATATACTAGGAAGTATGCATAAAGCACATCTGCATACCGAAGAAAGATGGTTTGCCAAGGAAAAGTGCTTGTACAGTTCTTTGCATCATGAGCTGAGTGGCCTCTTTTTTTTATGGAACGCTATTTTTACTTGAGAATGAATGACTAACTATGGGTATTTGGCAACCATTTTTGCAAAATTGAAGGAAAGAGAGCCAGTTACTTCAGTATTTGTTACCAATGCCAAAATTTGAGTTTTCAAATGAAAAATTGGAATTTTAGAAAATTTGAGTCCACCACCATGAGGCTAACAGCTTCTGATATTTAAAGAGTTTTCTAATGAGATGAATGGTAATATTAATGTATTTATGAATATGAGTTTTTGATAATATATAATGAAATGACATTTCCATTTTCCAAATGACCAGTGTGGTATCCACTCAATGTGTTAGACCAATTTATCTTAGTGTGATAAGACCACTTGTCGAGTTTTGATATATTAAAAGAAGAGTATGCACCATTATCTCTAAAGGTAATTAAAATACTCCTTCCTTTTGTAACACATACCTGTGTGAAAGCTGGATTTTCCTCCTGTACTTTAATCATTCTATCCCAACAGCTTGAATGCAGAGGCAGATTATGAGAGTCCAGCTGTGATATATTTAGTCAGACATTAAAGAGATTTATGAAGCTGTAAAACAATGCCACTCTTCTCTTTGAATTTGTTTTGGGAAACAGTTTATTTTTCATTAAAAATATGTATATATTACTATTTAATGAGTTATTTTTAAAATGAATTTTAAAAAATGCTCCATTTTAATGTGTAATGTGGTAAATACTGATTGATATAACCTACATAAACCAAAACTTTTTGGAGACTTCTAATTTTTAAGACTGAATGGGTGATGAAATAAAATCCACTTCTCAGGATTGGCTTTGTTTTAAAATGAGAATATTTACAGAGCGTCTGTGATATGAAAAACATACAGTACATGGTAAATATTATTTGTGAAATGATGAGGTGGGCTTCCAGTAATGTAGGACAGAATTAATTATCTGCACATGTTCTCAGTAAAAGTTTATTATATTAAATAACTTCAGAAAAACTTCCAATATGGAGTAGGAACTATGTGTCCCCAAGTAGAATTTTTGATTGTCTGTTAAATGTACATAGGGCAAATGGAAACTTATAATTTCTTTTTTGCGGGGGGGAGTGAGGCAACCATTGGTTGACCTCACAGATTGCAAGGACCTTGTCAGCTTACAGTCCCTTATTTTTTATTTTTTACGCCTATAGCACCTGGTCTTCCTAGGTGGTCTCTGAAACTTATAAATTTTTATTGTAGATCATATTTCTATAACATCAGTAGAAAAGTTTAAGTTCATTCACTCTTCTGCCACATTTTTATAAAAGCAACTGTTTTATAAAACTTTTTAGTGTTTCCTTCCTGACTTTTTGTGTATATCTGCTCAGTTTTTTACATAGTAAAATTATGTAGTTATAGATATAGTTTTATGTTCCATTCTTTTCCTAATCATTTTTCCATTTTGCTACAGTTTCCATTATAATCATTATTCATGACTGCATAAGGTCCAAGTCCTTGAGTTGATCATACTTTATTAAAATATTTCCTTGTTAGTATGAAAGTTTTTTCTTTTGTTATTATAAATGATGTTGTAACACATTTTGTGTATATTTACATGGCGTTTGATTTTTTTTTTTTTTTGGCCTTAGGATATAGTCAAAGAAGTAGACTTACTAGACTAGAATAACACACATATGTATGTGTGTGCATGTATATATACATGTGTGTGTATTAGGTATTCCTTTTTTACTGTTCATACTCTGTGTATGTATGTGTATGTAAATATATAAAAAATATAAGTGACATGATACACATGTAAACATCACGTATACATCTGTGATGTGGGAAATTGGAATTATACTCCTTTCAAAAGGAGAGACTACATAGTAGAAATGGACAGCAAATATTTTGAAAAAATAATAGGTTACCACTTCAGTGAGATTGAACATTTGTTTCACTTATTTGCTAATTTTAAGAATCTAGGAAAATTTTAAATTTTCTAAATTTGTTTAACCTAAGCAAGTAATAACTCTAGATTTAAGATACATTGTTATAAAGGGTAGTGCTTTATTTCAAAAGTTAACAATTAAATTTCAGTTTTGTTCACTGTGACTAAAATTTCTGTACTGTTTTAAGTATTAGAAATTTAGTAGTAATTTTATTTTCAAATATAAAAGATAAATGAATAGGAAATTATTGTAGTTGGTACAGTATACTACAGTCAGTTCCTTTAATCCAAAATTCTTTTTCAGAAAAACTGTGAAGTTTTCTTTATGAATTCAGTGAAGTTAATCTAGTTGACTGAAGTTACCAAATGTATAATTTGTCAGTTACCAATTTTCAGTTAAATAGAATATGGTGAAATATGCAATTCTTTATTGATTTTCGAGAAGACACTTCACAGCCTGTGAAGCCTAAGGGTACACAGCTCCAGCAATAGCGGGTAGGAAGGTTCTTCATGACATTATAAAGTGTCATATAAATTTATTCTTCGAAAAAACTCTTATCCACTTGTGTTTTTATCTTTTACCTCATTTTAGATGCTGAATATGGGGTGGGGTGGTTAGGTTAGCTTATTGACAAGCTTATTGACAAGTTAGGTAACTAATAAATGATTTTAAATTCTCAAGTGAAAGTAATTTGAGAGGGGCTACCTATAACATTAATGATCCAAGAACATCAGTGGTGACTGTGAGCTTTACTATAATGCTTTTTTCAGGATTGGGTGGTGTGCACTTGGCAGTTTTGCTTACACTTCATTTCTTTGTGTTAATGTAGATACTGAAGTCTTCTGAATTAACTGCTTCTTTACATGTTTTGCTGTCAGTGTTATTATTCTACTCCTCCACAGGAATTTGTAATCAACATATATTGCATTTCTTTTATAGTTTTACGATCTTTGTGAGCTGTTCAGAACCGGAGGTCAGGTTCCTGACACAAACTACATATTTATGGTATGTAAATAGCAGTGACACTGGTACTTATTTAAAATGGGAAGGATCTATCTTATTACATGTAAATTACATAATTTCATTCTCATTTGATAATCACTATTTAAGTATTTGAAAAGGTGATTCTGTACTTTTCTATATTTTGCTATGTCCTCTAGTTGAGAATAATTGCTTTAGTAAACTGCTGTATACATAAGACTGGGTTGTAGCCCTCAGTAATAGTTGGGCAGAAAAAATAGCCCAGAACCACAGGTTAAGGCATAAATTTTTAATTTATTGTTGTTTTATGAGACTTCTTTTAGTATTCATCTTTATCTGTTATTAATCTGTGGATTGGTAAATATACACACATACACATTTGCTATTAAGGTACATATTTGCTTTTCTTTTGGAATGTAATGTTACTGTTGAACTTTTTATGAATCCTTTGTCATGTTCCTTCTGAAAATTTCTGGGTTACTTTCCTGTTATTCTTTAGCACTTTTCCAGTTGGTCTAATATTAGTCCAAGTAGAGCATTAATGGGAAGTGTAAATATCATGTCATCATATGCCATTGTTAAGGACAAAGTTGAGCTTGAGAAAGTTATAATTATAGTATTTGCTTCTACAAAAAAAATCCTATTTTCTTCAAGTTGGCAGCTTTTCTGATACAGTTAAAACAATTTTTGAAATTCATTAAATTTTTTTTGATTCACACATTGACCTTTTAGAAATATCTGTTAGTGTAGGTTATCTAGAGAATTGCAAAAAATGATGGTTTTGCAGGCAATACCATTGAGAGAATTGCACTGTAGGGTCCTGTAGGCCTCCTGCGTCACAAACTAGCAAGCACATACACATAGTAAAAACAGCTTATTTACTCCAACTTGAATTTTTTATTAAAACATAATTTCTAAATAATTCAGTATGTGTAACTTCATTTTTGCTATTTTGGGCTGTGTCTCTGAGTTTGTGTACTTTGATAAAAGTTTTTAAAAATATTGTTGCTATCGTATTGTTTGTAACTATAAACTTTTACTTTACAGGGTGATTTTGTAGACAGAGGTTACTATAGTTTGGAGACCTTCACTTACCTTCTTGCACTAAAGGCTAAATGGCCTGATCGTATTACACTTTTGCGAGGAAATCATGAGAGTAGACAGATAACACAGGTGTATGGATTTTATGGTAAGATCTTCTATTTCTCTGATTCTGAACATTGTTTTACTTTCTTCTTTGGGAAGAAAAACCACACAAGTCATTCATTTGCTTTATAATAAAATTAGAAAAAACAGATAATCTTTTTCTACTTTCTCACCTTTTAATTCCCCCTCTTCCTCAAGTCTTACTACCATGGAGAGAGAACCAGTCTTAACTTTTTGGTGTATATCTTTCTAGATCAGGGCCTCAAAGTATAGTTCTCAGTTTATCTCATTGGAATTATCTGGTGTGCTTGTTAAAAATGAAGATTTCTGTACCCCCCTGCAGATCTTTTGGGGTGGGACCCTTGAATCTAGTGAAGGTGAATGTTCTGCACACTCAAGTTTGATAATCTGTTCTGTATGTATGTATATATTTGTTCATATGCTGTATACATACATGTGTGCATGCACACACCATACTAATATGGGATCATACCTGCTTTTTTCATTTAGCATTATGACCTGCCTTTTTAATTCATCGATGTTATTTTTAAAGCTGCATTGTATTATACTGTATGAGTGTCCTATAATTCAGCAGTCCTCACCTTTTTGGCACCAGAGACCGGTGCTCCTATGAGAGTCTAATACCCAGTTATCTGAGGTGGAGCTGAGGTGATGAAGCCAGCACTGGGGAGTGGCTGCAAACACAGATGAAGCTTTGCTCACTCGCCCACCACTCAACTCCTGTTGTACAATCTGGTTCCTAACAGGCCACAGACTGGTACTGGCTTTTGGCCTGGGGCTTGGGGACCCCTGCTAATTGACTTAACCAGTCCCTTTAACATTGGACGTTGGAGTTACTTCTAAGTTGCTGAATACACATAACTATACACATAGCTGAATGAATATCCTTTTACATATATATTCATATACATGATATACGAAGGATATAGAGATATCCATACACACACACACATACACACACACACACTTGCATATATATAAAAAATCTGTGTGCTTACTACAGAGAATCTGAGGACCTCAGGGATTAGAAGCAAAGCTCAACATTCAAAGCAAAATATCTGCTTCTATAAAACTTTTATATGGTTGAAAGTTTTAAAAAATGAGGTTAAGAAGTTCTTTGAAGGAGGTAGACAGCAGAACTATTGAGATGTTTTAAAATTAATTAATTAATTATTTTAATTGAAGAAATGATTTAAAATATTTCCCCCCTTTACTTTACCCCGTCCTGTTGAGATTATTAATATGAATTTTTCTTGAGTAAAATTAAGGCAGATATTGAGAAATTTGAAAATATTAATTTCATAACCCTTTAAGTTTTAGATTTTATATTTTGCATTATCTTTTGTCATAAAGATAAGCTGAACTCTGTTACTCTCTTACTAGTTTAAGCTGAATTCCTATTGTACCAGTATTAGATGTAATCTTTATTATTATGGGCAGTTCCGGAACTCCATGAATGAGAGCTCTTTCATTTCTTTTCTAGATGAGTGCCAAACCAAATATGGTAATGCTAATGCCTGGAGATATTGTACCAAAGTTTTCGACATGCTCACAGTAGCAGCTGTAAGTTGATATAAATCTTTTTTAAACCTCAAGTATTTTCTTGCCAATAACACTCTACATATTTTTATCTAATTGCTATCTCAGTTAATTTGATTGATATCATTAGAATTTGTTGATGAATTTAGATGTGACTGGGTTTATTATTATATGTCCATTCAACTCTTTGTTATCCTTTTTTGCTAGTTAATAGATGAGCAGATTTTGTGTGTTCATGGTGGTTTATCTCCCGATATCAAAACACTGGATCAAATTCGAACCATTGAACGGAATCAGGAAATTCCTCATAAAGGAGCATTTTGTGATCTGGTTTGGTCAGATCCTGAAGATGTGGATACTTGGGCTATCAGTCCCCGAGGAGCAGGCTGGCTTTTTGGCGCGAAGGTCACAAATGAGGTAAAGCCAACATTTTCAGAAAAGTGGTTTGTGGTTGCTAATGGACTACATAAAGAACTATGGTGGCTGTAGATAACAAAATTCTAGTCTCATTTACTCAAACTGTGGTGGCTGTGGATATCAAATTTCTCATCTAGTTTATCATCTTTTATTACTCAATCGTTTGATGAGATGACATAATGAAAGCATCTCCTTCGGCATCTCCTTGGTATTCTATGTAAAATGTTCCTTTTCTTTCAAATATTGCAGTTAAGTAATGAGATAGCAAGGGCAAGTTAGGCAACTTTTAAAAAATAAAAATATTTTTAAAATATATTTTTAATTGCAATACAGTTGACATACGACACTGTATTAGTTTTAGATACACAACATAATGAATTATATGTATGTATTGTGAATAGGCAACTTTTTGAGGTTCAGCTATTTTTAGTTACACACACACACACACACACACACACACACACGCGCGTGTGCGCGCGGATGAACTTATATTGGGAAGTAATCCAGGATGGAGTCAGAGAGTTCGGTTCCGTATAACTTAGGTAAATTATTTATCCTGACCGAATCTCTGTTTCCTTAAATTTCAAAAGAAGGATAATGAATCTCTCTCAGAAATTTTGAAAGACTCATACTAAACCCTCAGTAAATGTAGATATTGATAGCAAAATGTTTATTATTAAACCTTAAAAAACTTTGTTTTCATATCTGATAGTACTTGTAAAATGCTTTTCTTCCAGTAACTTCTAATTATGTAGCTATATAACTCTTTTATATAGATTTCTATAGACTCAGGCCAAAGTGGTTCTATTTGCCTATAACTTAAATTGAAATTACTTGGGGTAACTGTAGAATGGGTTTATAATCATGAGAACTGTATTTAGTAACAGGATTTGTATTTAAATGTTTATTTTCTTATATATGGAGGTCGAATTTTTTAAAAAACATGCTGGATACTTAACAAAACCTTTCTAAATTACAGTTTGTTCATATCAACAACTTAAAACTCATCTGCAGAGCACACCAACTAGTGCACGAAGGCTATAAGTTTATGTTTGATGAGAAGCTGGTAACAGTGTGGTCTGCGCCTAATTACTGCTATCGTTGTGGAAATATCGCTTCAATCATGGTCTTCAAAGACGTAAATACAAGAGAACCAAAGTTATTCCGGGCAGTTCCAGATTCAGAACGTGTTATTCCTCCCAGAACGACGACGCCGTATTTCCTTTGAGGCCTTCGCCCATCCTGCTGACCCATATTTCTGCCCTCTTCTTACCCCAACTTTCGTGTATTACCCCATACAATATACTTTTTATTGAGCACTTTGCTGCTGAAATGCTGCCTCTTGCCTTTTTTTTTTTAATTTTAAATTATCTAAATTTATTGTTTGTTATGGTGTCTATAGCAATGTTTTTCTATCAGTTTTCTCCCCCATCCCTTCCCCACCTTGGACTCATCTGAGAAGACTTGAGAAATGTCTTAATATTCATACTGCTGCATGTAGCTCTTGCTTATTTACTGGTCTGGGGAAACAAGATGTGTTTCCTTTTTTTAAAAAGCCAATTGACAGAACAGACTACACTGAAATACTCCTTTTGTATCATTCAGCCTTTTGTTTTAGTTTGGTAAGTTTTAAGAAATTTCAGCAGCAAAGTTGTTATTCAGTGGGCATGATGGACTGCAAATGCCTCGAGTTATGTAAACTTGTCCCAGCTGTAAACTTCATTGTCCTTTGTTGGATGATATTTTAAATGGATATAAAATAAATTGGTCTAAAGGGCTGCCCTCCTTGTTGTGTTTTTAAATTTTAGTTAAAAACTGCTACAACTTATGACTTTGTACATTAAGATAATTGTATTGATCTTTTTTCAGATTCCTTGTATTTTTTAATAAAGTAATCTTAAATAAAACCCAGACAGGTTAAAGTGTTAGAAATTTTAAACAGCTTACATTGTTAGCTTAAAGTTATTCTTTTCTTTTTTCTTAGAGTTCTTGACCCTTTGGTTATTGAGTTTAAAACTTCAACTGAAATTCAGTACTATTTATTTTTTAAAAAAATCACTAAACTGTGCCTAAAGAACATAACTGCCATATTAATGTTTTGGTTTATATCCTCTATAGTAATAGAAAAGCATTTAATACTTGTAATGCTGATGTGTTCATTTGACACCAGTCGAGTAGAATGTGATCAATCCAGTTTACAATCTATCATGAATATCATTAAGTAAAATCTATGTACTTTTCAATAGGAATCATTCTCTTGCTGTAACACTTGACCTTAACTTTTAAGAAAGTGTTCATTTTTTAACTGCAACTGGAAAGGTTGAAAAGTCAGGACTATTGTATTTGTGAACTGTAATCTGAAGCAGGTTTTAAAAAATGTAGAAAGAAACAAATTGTCCTTTTTTGTAAAGGTCTGTGATACCATGTTTTGGCTTTGTGTAAGTAATTTAAATATCCAAAGGGTTGTGGTGATCAATTCTTGATATGCAATGTCCACTTAATAAGGACAGGTGTTCCAGTCTCTCTTATGACTGTGGTCACAAATGATGTTGGAACTTACCATTTTGTGAAATAGTTGGTATCCCTTTACCACCACAATTAAGTTTTGTCTTTTTAGGAATCTTTGTGAAGCCAGCCGATTAATAAGCACTTTAGCATCTGTTCAGGTAGTTTTGAAAACCAACTTCTCCCCTTCAGGATGAGAACTTCCAGGTTACCTAAAAATGCAATAAAAATCTTTATAGTCTACACTTCTTGGCACATAATTTTTCATCAGGGTTTTCTTTTATTAAATGAGCACAATACTGTTTTGATTTCTTTTTCCTAACCACTCAGCTACTCATATCGTTTTTAATTGTATAGCTATATGAAAGAAGTGGCTAAGACATTTGCTGCACACACTTGAACTGTTGGGTCAGTAGCTTTGTGTCACTGCCCTGACCCCAGTGTAATTCAGGGGGAAAGGTATTAATCTTGCAGGGATATGTAGCTGTGTATTTTACTAATTGTGAAACACTGGAAATTAATGATGCAGACAACTTGGTGTGGTCTTTGAACAGCTCTCTGCAGTATTTTTTTGTAACCATAAATTGTATTTAAGTGCTTGCTCTTAAGTTGTACCAATAAAACTGATAACCCCCAGCCCTCTCCATTTGACACTCCCTAGCTTAGATTGATGTCATTATTTTAGTTATCCCTGTAATGTGACTTTTATTTTTAAGTCATGGTATATTGCATTTGTTTGTCACTAGTTGGGCATGTGCCAATAATATTCTGTCCATTCCTTAACTCCCATCTCTGTTCTGCCTGATTTTTTTCTCTGAAACTGAATAATGGCTTTTTGCATGAAAAAAAAAAATAGTTCTTACTATTAGACATGTAAAGGGAAGAGAGAGTGAATGTATTGGACTTTGTAAGCCTAAAAGGAATATTTGAATTCCTCTACTAAATAAGGGCTATGTACTATACAGAGTAATCATGTGGTGGAGGATACTTGCAAGTTATAGGTTTGTAGGCAGGAGGTTCTGTTACTCCCTGTGTCTAGGCTGAATGTAAAATCCCTTATGTTGTATTAATGGGGGTAATAACTATTTTTATTTGCGTATGATATACTTGGTTTCTAATAAAGTGTCCTAGGCTCTAGTGAGAACTGTCTATTTTTAATTGCCAATCACTCCCTTTCCTTTTTTGCCTAATATGCTCTTGGCTAGCTTTTTATAGTTCATGCTTTTTCCTGAAAAATCTCACCACTTTAAATGTGTTTGTTTGGGTGTGATCCTAAAAAGCCTGGATCAAGAGCACATCTAATATGCGACCTGCATCAGCTCCTACTCCATCTGGATATCTAGAACTGTTGGAAGATTTTGACATCTTAAACCCTGGATTTTGCTTTTGAAATAAGGTTTGAAATATTGTTGACAGCATTAAGATTTGTGTATTTTTGCTTTGTAAGCCCAGCACCAGGTTTTGGAAGATGCCTGTATTACGAAAGCAAATCTAAACTCTTTCTGAGCCTCTTTCATTGTGAGAAATAGAATTGCTTTCCTTCAGCCTCCAAAAATTGTATATCTGGAGTTGAAGATATTGAACAGCAAGAATCCAGATTTTTAAATGTAATTGTTTTTTAAATGCTAATGTTTGTAAAGCACCTTCAGTTCTTTGGATGAAAGGTGCTATATTCTCTCAGTGTAAATTAATAAAAATATTATAGGAAGTTTGTCAGAAAATTTTATGTAATACATAGTCTGTAGTATGTCCCGACAAGAAGTTAGCATTTTATATAACACATTTTAAATTAAAAAAATACTTATTCCTTCACTTGGTTGCTTGAGTAGTAAACAGAAGTGAAACTTTTTCTTCTGCATTTGACTGAGCTAAGTGTTCCAGTTCTTTAAAGGCAATATCCACTGTTACATCTTGAACCTGGTGCCCAGAACCATGCTTCATGAGATTATCACAACTCTTTCAATTGTGTATTTACAGTGTGCAGTCATGCTGAGAAAATATACAGTAGTAAAACACCAAAAAGCATTTGGAAAGTCTCCTGCCATGAGGCCAAACACAGTAGATGCTTGGGGAAGATTGGTTCCTCGCTCTTCATTAGTTTTCTACTTTCTTGTCAATCAGTTGATGAATATGTGCCTTTTTTACCCTCATGAGGGTATGCTTATGCTGGCTCGGATCATTCAGATGTTTTCTTAATTCAAAAAATGCATGAAATTTATGAAGATTTTTTTTTTCGTTTGTCAGCAAAAATACTCATTACTTAAGTATATTCCACTTAACCCCTGGGCACCCACTGTTTTCAGCACTCTGCTTTTGTATGTAAATGGGAGTGAGATAGAAAGGACTGTATGGAGGCATTATGGAATAGTGGAAAGAATACAGGCTTTAGGATCAGATCTAGGTAAAAACCCCAGCTGTGCCAGGCAGTAATAGCATCTAACCTGTATTGAGCACACTTAAGTAAATGCTGTCCGTGCCCTATCTTGTGGTACCCTTACTATGTCTCTATGACTCCATCACCCTTTTTTCCCCTTCAGTCAAGAAAACAGACTTAAAGAGGGTAGTACCTTGCCCAAGGTTGAACCCCTGTAGGGCATACCAGAGTAAGTTAAGCCCCCTTAAGCAATTTGAGCAATACTGGTTATTGTAGCTGTGTGACCCTGAGCAAGTTGGATTCTCTGAATCTTGAAATTTTGTGTCTAAAATAAGAATACCATACAGGCTTGATAACAGGATTAAAAATAGCACCCAGTCCCTGCCCGAAAGCTACTATTTATTGAGTACTTGTATATACCATTTATCCAAATTCAATGTAGTTGAGAAGAATAACCCAAGGCAATATGTAATTGCTGACATAGCTTATGTAAGACAAATTTGGAGAAGACATGTTTGATGTAGAATGAAGTAATTGGGGAAGGCTTAACTGAAAGTATGAATTAAATGTGAACTGGGTTGATGAGGTGTGCATTTCATATATAGTAAAAGCACAGCCACAGAGGTTACGAGAACTTGGACATGACTCATACGACTTGAGGGTACTTCTTGGGAAGGCATAAGAAATGACTATCCTCAGCTCTACTAATGTCTACCATGTATCAGGTATTGAAAGACCTTGAAACCAGACAGAAAATTTTAATCCATATTTTAAGAAATATAATGAGTGCTATTTCAAGATTAGACTCCTAGTGAGTTGATGATCCAGAAGTACTGCTACCCCACCTCTTCCCATCTTGTCTGACATTATTCTGGGGTTCTTTACCCTTTCTGGCTTGGTGATAATACAGGTGGTTACTGTTGGTTGGGGTTGAAGTGGTTTGTGGTTCTGTGATTTTGGGATTACATAAAATATTAATTTAGGAAAGCAACAGATTTTTGACATTTTTTGTCGTAGCCATTTTAAAAATCCCTTCATAATTTACTATCATTTCATACAAGGAAGGGCATTTTTAACATCAAAGATGTAAAAAAAGCCATCTTTGCATAAAGGCAGCCACAAAATCGGTTTTGTGAAACACTGTAGTATCCTCATTTTTGCCATTTGTGACGATTAGTGAGAGATTTATCTCCAACCTGTTGGTGTCACATTATTGATGTATAGAAATATGTTCTAATAAAATGGAAGTAGCTTAAGAGAAAGTTTTATGCTTCCTTTCAGCTTCAAATAGATGCCAAGGATCTACCAAACAAAAAGTGTGCACAAGGAATCTAGAGAGGCTGAAGGAATAATTTTGTAGTATGTTAATGAGCTATGTCATTTTCAAGGACCGCCTGGTTAAAGTAGAAGTGGAAAGGTAACTGCTTCTGTGCTGGTAGTCCGTCAACAACAACCAAAATGCATGAAATTTATTTTAATTGATTAACCCTCTATGAAGGGTATCTGTGAGCTGTGTGAGCATTTCATTCAGCGTTATGTAGATAGGGACTGAGTACGAGGTGGTTCCAAAGGAAGCTCATTTTGGAGAGTTGCTGTCACACCTGCCGGAGGAGTTTGGGAAATTGCAGTGCTTGGCTATGTGTCCTAACGTGGTGCAGTGTTGGGGGCGCCAGCAGGTGTGTTGGGATGAGGGACGCAGAGCTAGTAGAACTTGCCGGCAGGTGTCTGGCGCCGAAGTTGCAGTTTCTACTTTCGAGCACACGAGGGCGCTTAGGTTTTCCCCTGCCTTGCTAGCAGTCTCTAAGGCACCTCTGCCGCCACCTGCAGTCTCAACCAAACTCTAGATGACGGGATGTGACAGCTCGAGCGTCCAATCGATCACGAGACTTTCGGCCTCCCTACGACTCTAGCCAATGGGAGCGGAGAAAAGGCGCGGAGGAGGCGGGCCCGGCGGCAAGCCTGGCAGAGGCGCGAGGCCCTTCTCCCGCCTCTCCGCCTACTCCAGCCTCCGCCGCCTCAGCTTCCCGAGCGAGCCCTGCGGCCGCCGGAGCAGCTCCCGCGGCGGAGCAGGAGCCGGATGGTCAGAGGAGCCCGGCAGCCCCAGCAGCCGCGGAGTCGCCTTGCCCCTAGGTAGGGCGGGGGCAGGGTGGAGGTCGGGATTGGGTTGAGGATGGGGCGCGCGAGCGGGCCCACCAGGGGCAGCGGCTTGGGGCCGTGAGCATTAGGGGCGCAGAGACTGGAGGGGCAGGCAGTTCAGGTTGGAGGAATTCGGGGGCTGCCTAGGGGTCGGGGAGCGGGCTGGGCGGCGATCGCATCCTCGAGGCCAGAGGGGCATGAGAGGGAATGGGCGCGGAGGGGCGAGGCTGGGGGCGCTGGGCCGGGAGGGGCAGGGCGCGCGCGCCCCGTGGAGGGGCTGTGGAATGCGGGGGACGCGGGGCCTGGAGGGGCGGGGCTCGGAGGACCAGTGCATGCTCGGGAGTGGGTGGGCACGGGAAAGGGGAGGCCGGAGGGGCTTGCGGGGGTGACGAGACAGACAATGAGTAGGTGGTGTTGGGTGGTTTTGGGGAGCTGGGCTGTGACGAATAGGAGCTGAGGATGGAGTGAGAGACCAGGAGGCAGAGCAGGGTCTGGGCTAAGCAAACATTTGGGGAACAGTGAGTCCCGGGATTGCCTGGTCTTGGTAAATAGGAAAAAGAGAGCGTAGGCATTTTGTTAAGGTCAGGTATGGGTTTAGCGAGCCTGTAGTCCTGGAGGGTGGTACGTCGAGTTTTTGACTGGCACAGTAAGGCCTGGAGACGTGTTCTTGTATATTTCAGATATATTGGATTAAATGAAAGTATTACTTTTAGTTACCATCTTATCTGTTGCTCTACAGACTGACTGGCACAGTGGAGAAACCACCTCGAAAACGGAAAAGCAGGTAAGGCAAAATGCCTTCCTATTTTGCTTCGTGTTTTTTCATTTGCTTGGCTACACCTGTGCTTTACTGCAGAATTATACCCTGTCAGTGGATGAAGTTTTTTATTTAGCTCTTTTTTTAATGAATATAACTATCTGCAAGACTTTTTTGGAGGGGAGAATCTAAGAGTCTATAGGAAAGGGACCTGGATAATAGAGAAATTCTAGGTTTTTTTTTTTTACTTTGACCATAATTTCAACTTCTTCCTTATCAGCTCTGTTTAAAAGCTAATGTTTACTGAACATCAACTGTGTGTCAGAATCTTTGTGGAGGCACTTTATATGTATTATTTTCTGTAATCCTCGAAGCACCCCAGGGAAGTATGTACCATTATTACTATTTTGCAGAAGAGGGAACTGAGGCACAGAGAGGTCCCGTGTTTACTCAGGAACACACAGCTAATGATAGAACCAGGATTTGAATCTAGGCTTCTCACTCCAGACCCTAAGCTCTTAACCATTATACTACAATGCCTCTAATAAATGTACAATTGAAAATAGGTTTTCTCATTGCTTTTTCTTTTTTCATTGTACATAGAGTCTAATAAACAGGTGCACCATAGGAAAATAGAAAAAAAGGGCTTAAGTCGTTTGTAAACAAGTGACTTGTTCCTTGAGTAACAAAGAAGGGCATGTATCCATTCCACAGACATTTTTGAATGCATTCAACTTGTCAGGCACTATGTAGCAATTCTGGGTAGTAATTAGAAGATTGCTTTTTTCACACATGTAGTAACTGGACTGGAGAAAGTAAGCGATAGCAGTGAGGCTGTGACAAGTAGAATTGGTGAGTGATCGGTGTTAGTACACAGAAAACCTGAACGGTGGGCAGATATGAAATGGTGATTGTGGACATGGTGCCTTTCTCATTCTTTAGTTCTGTAATGTTCAATATAATAGCTATTTATGGCTGCTGAGCACTCGAAATGTGGCTAGCATGACTGAGGAAGTGAATTTTTAATATTATTATAATTAATTTACATTTAAAAACTGGTACTTGACTCACTTGTTGGAAAATGTTTCCATACGTTTGGAACAACTTGCGTATGTGAATGTACTTTTTCATCTGTAAATTTTATGAAATCTAAATACAGATCAAATATTGCCAATGAAAACTTAATGTCCAAAATGAGGTATGCTCTAAGTATAAAATACCAGATTTCAGATTAGTATAAAAAATGAATGTAAAATTTGTCATTACTAATTTTCACATTGATTACATGCTGAAATAATATTTTAGATATAATTGGATTAAATAAAAGTATTACTAAAATTATTTTCACTTTTTCTAAATACCTACTGGAAAATTAAAAATTACATGTATGACTTCATTATATTTGTTTTTGACAACCCTTGTTTAACTTCATTACCCCACTGCTAGCCTCATAGTAGCCTGACTAGGTTCCCTACCTACAGTCTGTAATTATTCACCATGCTGTGCAAGTTGAACTTGTAATTCTAATGCTTAAGATTTTTCTATGGTTCCTCATTGCTTATTGATCATAATTCAGACCTTTAGCCTAATCATAAAAAAGAGACTATCTTTATTTCACTTCTGCCCATCTTTCCAGCCACAGTTTAGTGCTGTGGCCATGGAAATTCCCAAGAATAGATCTATTAAGTGTCAAGTATTAAGTGACTTAACTTTCTAGTGAATCCTTCACGATGAATTAATTGCTGAACCTAACTCTATGTTCTTTTGGCCTTTCTCAGAACTTACGTTCTCTCTTTGCTTTGGGTTTTTTTCACGTCTTTTCTTTTTCATTGGAATACTTTCTCCTTGCTCCTTGGCAGGCATCCTCCTTTAAGACTTAGCTCAAATGTCTCATCCTTTGTGCAGCTGTCCCCACCCACCTCTCCTCCTTTCTCTGTTCTACCTTGTCTGTTCCCATGACACTTTGTACATACACTGAGGTATAATGGTTTGGACTGAATTTGAATTCTAGCTCTGTCAAATACAAGTTATGAGATCATATACGAGTTAGTAAACCTCTCTGAGCCCCAGTTTCCTCATCTGTGTAATGGAAAAAATAATAATTCAAACTTTACAGGATTGTAAAGTACTTAATACAGTGCCTGCCACATAGAAAGTACACAATAAATTTTAGGTACCATCAAATAACTTTTATTTCCCACCTTTTTTCAAAATGGGTACCGTCTAAAGGATTAAAAAGAAAGACAGGGCAAAGAAGAAATGAGAAAATAATAATAAAATTAAACTAGTGAAGAAGTCTGTAGACTAGAAAGTACTGCACAGCCCTCAACACAAGTTCCATATTTGGGTCTGAGTTTAGAGCAAAGCAAAGCAGAAAATAAAGCTCCCCTTGCAGATTCATGGTGTCTGTAAAATCAAACACGTGTTGTTCAAGAGAAGCACAGCTTTTTTTGACTGTTAGATCTGAGAAATTTCTCGCATTGATCTTCATAGTGGGGACACTGTGGTTTCTTTCATGGGGAAAAAAAATCCTAGTGGTAAATATAGTAATGAGTTTTCTAAGACTGCTTCTTAATGCTTTTCAATCCAGGTTCAGGGTATTCCAGTGAACATCCTCCAAAGAGCCAAAGCAATGTGGTTTAGGTATATAGCCCACCGATGGTTAGACTTGGTTCAGAGATTGAGAGGAATGAATAAGCCACAGGGACTCTTGCTTATTCCCAGCATCTAAAATAGTGCCTGGCATTTAGAAAACCATTGACTGAATTATTGAGTGAATGAGTCCTTCGGTAATGCTCCATAAACATTACTTTTTGTAACCAAGTTTTAGTAACCACCAGGCAGCAATGAATTTAAGCTTATATTCTCTGTCCAGGATCATGAGGGCATAGATTCTGCATGTCTGATCAAGGTCAAATCCTGACCAAGTCAGGGTTTTGACTGAGTGGACAGCCAGCACATGTCTCTACAGAAGTCCTGTAGGCGAGACCAAGATTTTCCTCTAAATATTTGCTCTAAAAATAGAAAACAGTGGCCAGTTAAGACCCTAAAGGTGGATTGAGAAAGAATGTAATAGCTGTAGCCAGAAAATTTGTATAGCTATTATTATCAATTGCATATTGTGGCCATAAAAATTCTCACTATCAAATGATAACACTTCAGATGAGTTAATTGCTGAATATAACCTTAAACATCCCTGTGAGTTGGCCCGTTGCGTATGGTTGTTGACTATCATACTTGCCAAAGGTCTGATTTTTTTTTTTTTAGGATAGTTGCTAAATCATTCTTTTTGACAGACTTTAGTTAGGGCTGAGTTATCTTTTGTGAACCTAGTGCAGACTAAACTGTAATAGTTAAAGAAAAACCAAGATTATTTGAGATGAGTGAACATCTCATACCCTACTATTATTTCTTTGTATCTTTTTTTCCCCCACTAAAACTATTTCCTTGTCTTAGTTCATCTTTGTATCCCTATGTCTGTGGAGGTGCTTAATACAGCTATAGTAAACTAACAATGAATTGGTGGCAAGAAGGAGTTAGTGTGGGATGGGGCTTTGGTGGTGTGAAATATCAAAGATTATTCCTCTCTAATAGTGTATAAACTGTGTAAGTGCAAAGATTTTTGTCTGTTTTCTTTACTATTCTATTTCTACCACCTAGAACAGTGTCTCACACATAATAGGTTCTCAGTATCTTCATGTTGGATGATTCCATGGATGGCTTATTGAGAGGATTCAATGAAATGATGAATGCTAAATACATGATACAGTTACCTGATATACATTAAGGACTCAATAATTGATAGCTGTGACTATCATTAGTTTAAATATTTTTTATTTGGCCTTTCCTTCCAGTCTTTTTAAAAATCAGCTTTATTGAGGCATTATTTACATATAATAAAATTCACCAGTTTTAAATATACAGTTTGATGACTTTTGACAAATGTATACAGTTGTGTAACCAGCCATCCAGTGCAGTTGATAAAGGATATTTCCATTGCTGCCCTGCCCCCCAGATTTGCTCATGTTGCCTTGAAGTCAGAGTTCTGACAACCACTGATTTTTTTTTTCTTAGTTTTGTCTTTTCTGGAATTTTGTATAAGCAAATCATTCATTGTATTGTCTTTTGTGTCTGGCTTCTTCCACTTGGCATAATGCCTTTGAGATTCATCCATGTTACTGTTTGTAGCTGTGGTTATTTCTTATTGCTGAGGAGCAGTCCGCTGTGTGAGTTTACCGTGATTTTACTGCCGTTTGTTCATCCATTCAGCAGTTGATGGACATTTGCCTTGTTTCTAGTTTTTGGTTAGTCTGAATACAACTTTTATGAACATTTGAGAGAAGTCTTTGTGTAGATGTATGTTTTCATTTCTCTTGAGTAAATGCCTAGAAGTGGACTTGCTAGGGCTTATGGCACATGCGTTTAACTTTTGAAGAAATTGCCAAACCGTTTTCCGAAGTGGCTGTACTATTTTGCATTTCCACCAGCAATGTATGGGATTCCATTGCTCCATATCCTCACCAATATTGTCATTCTTTTTCCTCTAAAGTTTAATCGAGGTACTACTGTCAAACAACAAGCTGCACATTTAAAGTGTACGATTTGATAAATTTTGACACATGTATACCCTTGAAATCATCACCGTTATTTGCCGTTCTAGGGGTGTATAGTGATAATTTATGTTTTTAATTTGCCTTTTCCGAATGACTAATAATGTCGTATATCTTTTCATGTACTTGTTGGCCATTCATATAACTTCTTTTGTGAATTTTCTGTTAAAATCCTTGCCCAATTTTTAAATCAATTGTCTTGATTTAATTCTAAAAATTCTTTATTTATTCTTTATCAGGTATATGCTTTGCAGATATTGTACCCCAGTCTGTGACTTGCCTTTCCCTTTTCTTCACAGTTTCATTGGGAGCTTTTAGCTGGAATAATAGGTTGGATGGGAATGCTTTTAATTGAGGCAGCAGATAGAGGAGCAAGTGTGGAAGGGTAAGATTATGAGTTTTTTGGGGCCATGTGGAGTGTAAAGTGCTTCAGTGTCCTGTCTCACCAGGTGGGTGAACACATGGATCTGGAGCTGAGAAGAGAGATTAGGGCTTGAGGTACAGATGTAGAAGTCATCAGGAAACACTTTGTGGTCCATGTCATGAAAACGAATGAAATAACCTAGAGAGACCATGTTGAGTGACATGTGAAGAAGGCAGTAGGATGTCACAATAATGCAGTGTGGGGTAGATCAAACCATGATCTACCTTTTGGATGTACTTCTTTGCAGTGCTATCTGTCCATTGCACTCTTTCTGTAGATGGTGCTCAAACAAGGGGTACTTATCTCTAGGAGGTAGATCTCTGTACTCTTTGGCAAGAAACAGATCCTGGAGGTAAGTTATACGGAAAACTCGGCAAAGGTTTTCCAGTTTACACTGAAACCCGGGAATAGCCTCAGTTTGCAGAGTTTCTCTGAGGTCACGTTCTGCCGCTTCAGCAGCATCCCTTCAGAAATGCCGAGGGTTTGGTAAAGCACGTGTCAGTGAAAACCTTGGGCACGATGCCAAAATGCAGTTCTGTGGAGGCAGATTCTGCAGAGGCCCCAGGTTAGCTTGGTCAAAGCACTCAGCATTTTCATGTTAATGTTTTATTTAGTAATAAAATCTAGACTAGCTCAAGCAGTGATTTTCCAGGGTATTCAAAAAGAGCCCAAAGGTTCCTTGGAACTAATTCAGGGGCTCCCTGGAGGCTGGGATGCTAGGAACAGCCAGAAGAAGGTAAAGCAGGCGACTCTGAGGCCCTACTCTTGCTTTCTGTCTGTCTGTATATTTTTAATACAGACATTTTTAAATATAGACAAACTTCGAATACTACTGTGAACATGAATTGTTTATCGCCTATGCTTTGCCCAGTGGAGGCCTCTTTAGGTTGACTTTTGGGTCCTTTTGACATGACTTCAGTAGACTTTGATAGCTTCCTTGTGGGAAGGATATTCCAGGCCCATCTTGTATGTTTTCTGCTGAGACTGAGAATTGGCCATTCTCCAAAGATACCTATGTCTCTTGGCATCACTCTACTTCTGAAAAGTTTGAAAGCAAAAAAATCTAGAAGAATGGATAATATACTAGGTTCTTCAATAATCCTCCATGAAGGTAATTTTTTTGTTGTTGTCGTTGTTTTGTTTTTTTGAAAAAAGTTGAGTAGCACACAGTTGGAAGCTATATTTTGGATGGCTTTCCCACAAGGCCAGGTTTTTTGGGAACTGGGAGTGGGGGTGGGGTGGGAGGGAAACCTAAGCAGATACACGTGGATATATAACTAATTGCTTAATATTCTATATATTAGGAGAGTATAGCCTGGACAAATTTTGGGGTAACATATTACTAAAAATCTTAATGTTTTGATGGAGCATCTTGTTTAGAACTTTCTTTGAAACCACCAAGATTAATGAGTTGTAAAAGATATCCATAAGTTAGTAAATAATTTGAACATCTAGTAAGTATGAATCTTGTTTCATAAAATCAAATAACCAAGAAAATGGTACGGTATTTTATTTCCTTCAAATGAAATTAAATCCAATCTTAGGACACTCCCCCCAAACTAATGAAAAATTCGGTCTCAGTAATTAAGACGAGGCATCTACCCTTCCTTAGGATTGTACAGTTATCTGAGAGGCATAGCATATGAGGAATCGGGAGAAGAGTAGAAGGCTAGTTTTCAGTCCAGCCTGGCTGTGACTGATAAGTGTGTTATCTGAGAGGATATGGTTCCTTGATGTTTGGTGTCTCTGATAGTCAACTTTAGGCACAAGAATCTTTGCCAGTTTGGGATTCTGGTACAGAGATTTCAGCTTTCCTAGGTACAACACACACCCATTTTCCTCCAAGAACCTGCCATTTATCTAGAGCCCTGCTAGGCTCCCTCTCTTTATGGGTTCCAAAGAACTCCTTCCCCTTCCCAGATAAATCACCCCCATGTTTTCTTGTTTCTACCTTTCCTCCCTCAAGGTACTGTCTTTACACTGTTCCCTCAGCATAAGCTCCTCCAGGAATTCACATTTTCACAAAACAAACAGAAACCTCCCCTGAGGCAAGGACTATATTCTGGGGGTGGGGTTGGGGAAATAACAGTGAGAATAAAACATCCATTGATGTCTTAATAACTTAATAACTTCTCCAGGTACTTTCTTTGTCTTCAGTATCTGTTTTGGTCCCTGTGGTGGTTTTAAAGATCTTTGATTCCCCTTTCTTTAAAAGATGGAGCTTAATTCTCTTCCCCTGAGTGTGGGCTGGACTGAGTGACTCAGTTCTAGTGAATAGAAAACAGAAGTGATGAGATGTAGCTTCCCAGATCAGGCTATAAGGAGAATTCGCTCCTGCCTTGGGTGTGCTCATTTACTCTCTCTCTCCTGGGTCGCTTGCTCTGGGGGAAGCTAGCCGCCATTCTGGATAGACGATTGCCAGTTGCTTGTTGTGAAGACTCTCAGGCAGCCTATGGGCAGGGCTGTGTGGTAAGGAAGTGAGGCTTGTTAGCAGCCAAACGAGTGAGCTTGGAAAGGGGTCCAACGTGAGATGAGCCTTGAGGTGACTACAGCCCTGGCCAAAGGCTTGACTTATTATCCTGGCTTCACAAGGGCTGAGTTATATGAGCCTGTGATTTTCTTTTTTCTTCCAGAACAGGCTCCATTGTACCCAGAGGCCTCGATCTCTAGCTAAGCGTTTCCTCCCGGGTAGGTTTCTGATGGGCTGTGTGTGTGTGTGTGTTTGAGAAGCAGCTATGTTTGATTAAAGGCACTGAAGGACAGTTTACTTTCAGGCAGTGATGCATCATGTCCTAGTAACTGAGTCTGTCCATTTGCTCTTCCTTCATCTTCAGAGTCTTTGTTCTTTCCCTGGTCTTTTGTCCCACAGATCGGAAGGTAGTCCCGTGCTCATGTGGACTTAATTAAGGGAAGAGCCAGAAGGTAGTTGCCTAGTAAAGGGTCAGTTTTCCTCTGAATGGTACCTCCCTGGTACCTGAACTCCTTTCAACCCCTTCTTGGCTGTTTGGGTAAACAGTGATGGTTCATTTTATGCATCAACTTTACTGGGCCACGGGGTGCCAGGCATTTGGTCAAACATTGTTTTAGGCATGTCTGTGAGGGCGTTTTGGATGAGATTAACATCTGAATCAGTAGACTGAGTAAAGCACTTTGCCCTCCCTAGTGTGTTTGGGCCTCATCCCATCAGTTGAAGACCTGAGACGAACAAAAAGCCTGGGTTAGAGGGGACTTTGGCTGCCTGCCTGCTTGGGTTGGGACATCAGTCTCTTTTTGGATTCTGCCTTTGGATTCAAGCTGAAACTTTGCTCTTCCTGGGTCTCGAGCCCACTCGCTCCCAGACTGGAACCATACTGTTGGCTCTCCTGAGTCTCCAGCTTGTAGATCTTGGGACTTCCCAGCCTCCATTGTCGTATGAGCCAATTGCTTGATATTTATCTGTCTACACACACACCCCCTAATCCTCAGGAGAACTCTTGACTAATACATAAGCCTAGTCTTTTTTATGGCCTAACTTTGTTTCATCTCTGGTTTCCCAAAGTGCCTGTCAGAGCTTCTGCATCGCGAGCCGTGGGTTCTCTTCATGGATGCAGACTGCCGAGAAATGACTGTTCTCACCACGGCCAAGCAAAAGGAGGGGTGTTTGTGTTTTCATAAACTTGGCAGCTGTTTTGGAAACACTGCACTCTGAGGCCAGGCATCGTTCTTTATGTTCTTGTTCTGCAGCTGGGTTTCTTTCTTGGGAGCTCTCTCCATGTGCTCCACGGGCCGTGAAAGCTTATGTGCCTGTTTGCCTGTGTCCTGGCGGATCTTCTCGTGGTGGG
>CM053509.1:155500091-155583112 GCA_028627145.1 Eidolon dupreanum | reverse complement strand
ATTATATTAGTTTCAGGTGTACAGCATAGTGGTTAGACATTTATATAATATATGAAGTGATAAGTCGGGTATACCCACTCAATAAGTACCCAATAAGAGTAGTACCCACCTGGCACCATACATAGTTATTACAATATTATTGACTAGATTCCTTATGCCGTGACTGTTTTGTAACTGCCAATTTGTACTTCTTAATCCCTTCACCTTTTCCTAGCTCCCCAGCCTCCTCCCATCTGGCTGTCATCAGTTTCTTCTCTGTATCTATGAGTCTGGTTCTGTTTTGTTTTTTCTTTTTTAGATTCTACATATAAGTAAAACCGTATGGTATAAACCCATAATTCTCACATGAGAATTTTTTATGGAGTCGCTGAAGAAGCTTCAACCAACTCGATCTTATGTAAGTGCCAGGGGAAGATTAGATTTTCTAGGAAGTTTTTACTGAAAAGGTGCCATTTGAATAATGCCTTGAACTATGTCTATAGATCTGCCAGGTGAACAAAATAGGCCAAGAGAATAACATGCAAAATTGTAATATTATATAAGGGTAGAATTTGTTCAGAGACTTGCAGATATTTCACTGTAGTCGGAGATCAGGTAATTGTATAAGAGTGAGATGTGATGCTGGCCGGCAGGTCTTCACCAGTTCTCTGGTTATAAGTAATTTATCAGTAATGATAATTCACATGCTCCTTATGCTAAATTCCAGAAGTGTGATTGCTGCGTCTAATAGCATGAATATATTCCCCAGTACATACAGGGAGTCTCCCAGGTCTGAACACTTACACTGCCCCTAGCAAATACGCTGGGTTCAGTGCAAACTCAGGTCCTGTAATTAGCATATTTTTGATGTGCTAACTCTGCTGTATGAGGTGTGTATTTTGTTGATGACTGGCAAGGTTTAACATGTTGTTCTTATTAACATTGGTTACTACTGTCAAGTTCTCAGATCCCGTCCCACCTTTACCAGTTGTCCCAATAGCATGCTTTATGGCAGGAAGATGCAGAATCAGGCCTTGCACTTTGGTCTTCCCTTTTCTTTTGAGGAATGGCTTTGACATTTTTGACCTTGACAGTTCTGAAGATTACAGGTTGGTTATTTTTGTAGAATGTCTCTCAGTGTGGTTTTGTCTGTTTCCTCATGATTAGATTCAAGTTCAGGTCTTTGTCAGGAACAACACTGCTCATCACATCCTATCATGTGGTACAGGACTTCGATATGTCTGATTGCTAATGACGTTCTCTTTGATCCCTTGATCAAGGTGGTGTCTGCCAGGTTTCACTGCTGTGAAGTTACTCTTTCTTTTTAGAATGAATCTGTATTTAGTGGTGAAGTACTCTGAAACTATCCCATTCACTCTCAAACTTTCCATTTATTCATTATTTATTTATATTAGTATTGCTTCATAATTTCTTATTTTATTCAGTAGGTTGTAATTCATTACAGTCATTTGTTTTGATGCTGAAATTATCCCCAGTTTGGTCAGTGGGATCTCCTTCAAGCTGGACCCTATGTCCTTTCTTTGTTTTTCCATGCTTGCTTGCTCGCTTTCTTTCTTTTCTTTTCTTTTCTTTTCTTTTCTTTTCTTTTCTTTTCTTTTCTTTTTTCTTTTCTTTTCTTTTCTTTTCTTTTTTCTTGTCTTGTCTTGTCTCTTCTTTCTTTCTTTCTTTCTTTCTTTCTTTCTTTCTTTCTTTCTTTCTTTCTTTTTCTCTTTCTCTCTCTCTCTCTCTCTCCCCCCCCTCCCTTCCCCCCTCTCTGTTTTATTGAGATGTCATTGACATACAGCATTGTATTAATTTAACGTGTACAACATATTGACTTTTCATATTACAAAATGATTACCACATTATATTTAGTTAACATCTATCACCTCATATAATTAGTTTTTTTTCTTATAAGGAGAACTTTTAAGATCTGCCTCCTTAGCAAATTTCAAATATACAATACGGTACTGTTAACTGTAGTCACCATGCTGTGCATTATGTCCCCGGAACTTACTTCCTTATAACTGGAAGTTTGTACCTTTGTTTACCTTCACCTGTTTCCCCACCCCTACCAACCACCAGTCTACTCCCTGTTTCTATGAGTTCCGTTTTTTAGATTCCACCTACAAGTGAGATCATATGGTATTTGTCTTTTTCTGTCTGACTTATTTCATTTAGCATAATGACCTCAAGATCCATCCATGTCATCGCATATGGCAAGATTTCTCCCTTCTTTGTGGCTGAATAATATTCCATTGTGTATAGATGCCACATTTTCTTTATCATTTATTGTTGGTGGACACTTAGGTCCTTTTGACACATCCCTCATCCTTTGAGTACTTTCTTGCTCTCTGGCATAGGATATTCCGGATTCATCTTGTCCTTTTTCTGCCCCAGTGCTATAATTAGCCAGTTCCAATTCTCCAAGGAGCTTTGGCTCCCTTTATTAGAGAATGGTATTAGAAGCCAAGATTGGGTGCTAGGGATGTGCGAGGTGTACCATTAGGGAGTAGAGGTTGTCATTGTTCTGAGGCTCTTTCAGTAGACAGATTGAGGGAGCTAAGGTGTATATACGTGTGTGCTTACGTGCACACAAACATACACACCCTGCACATCTGTGACTATAGTTTTAGAAACCCATTGGTTCACGCGGACCTCCAGTTTCAATCCACAGCGTTCATTCTAACCTTTTCCCTTTCTGTGTTGGTATCTCCCTTCTCTTACAGAGGGAGCGCTGGTCCAATTGTTCCTAATAGATTTTCTTATTTGGTGAATCCTCCTACATAAGACAAATCTCTTGCTGCCTCAGAATGCTGCCCGGTGGAGATGACCTTCTTACCCCGCTGGCAGGCCCTCACTCCGCTGCCAGTTCTCCGCCTTGGTGGATGCCCTCCTCACCTTGTGCCGGCTCCCGCATCCTGTGCACGCTGGCCCTTTGTGTGGATGTGGCCCCTGACACCCATGCGGGCTACCCTCTGTGCTGCCTAATGGTTATAGGACTGGATTGTTGAAGAAAGAAAGATAGTCTCTGGAATTCTTAAGTTGTATTTTAATATTTCTAGTTGTGAAATTATTTATCCTTTTTTTTTTTTCACTTTTTTCGAGCCCTTTTAGTTTGAGATCTTATATTTTTTCTAATTCTGGGAAATTTATGTCTGCAAATATTTCATCACCCCCATGTGTTTTTTCTCTCCTCTCTATATTATGCGGATATTGATGTCCTTCATTTCTCTGCTCCATATCTCTCAGCTTTTCTTTTATGTACTTTATTTCTTCCAGATGTCCTTTGGCAGAATACATTAAACCTGATGATATTTTAGCTTATTAATTTATTCAACTATATTCTTTCTCTTCTTTGATCCATTCATCTACTAAGTTTATTTCAGTGATTATGCTTTTCATACCCAGTATTTTTATTTCCTTCATTTTGACATTTCCTTCCTGCTTTATTTCTAATGTCCTTCCTTATCGAATCTGTTCACTTTAAACTTTCATTTGCTGTCCTCCTGTGAGCTGTCATGTCCTGGAGATATTAGCCGCCTTGGCTCATGAGGTATGCGAAGGAGAGAAGAGAAAGCTAGTCTGGTTTGTGCCTACTTTGCACCTCCCCTTCTGGGTTCAGAGAATGAAGGTTGGGTTGGGAGGGAGGAAGAGGACTTACCCAGGGTCTTTACACTGTGAAACCCCTTCCCAGGCTCAGCATTTTTCCAGATCCGTTTTCCTTCTTTTAAAAACCCTTGTCCATGGAGTGTGGAGAGAGGTGGTGGGAAGAGGGACCGTGTGGACTTGCAGTGCACCCATACCTGTCGTGAATGACTTCCCCACTAGCTGGCCCCAGTGCTACCTGTTCGTTCCCCTGATGGCTTACTGACTGTTTTTCCCTGCCTTGCAACCACAGTTGCCTGTTTCAGACCACGTTGGAGAGAAAAATATTCACCAAAATAACTGCACCACACCCCGACTGCCATCTCTGGTGTCTGGCCCTTGTTTCCTCTGCCCATTTGTTTACCCTACACTAGAATCAAATTTCCCTGTGTCGTCCCAGTGATTTCTGTCCGTGTGTAAACACAAATGAATTTTTTGTTTCCATGTTTAGTGTAGGTCCATACTAAATATACTGTAAAGCGAGTTGCTGTTTTTAAAATGGCCGTTTAACATGATTGATTACAGATGAAGAGAGTTGGGATGCAATAAAATAGAGCTTTACTCGTAGAGGCTGGATTTGAACTGGTTTTCATTTTCCTGCTGTAACTACTAATAAATAGTCAAAGAAAAAAGTTCTTTTCTGTGTTCATGATGTAATTATTCTGGCACTGTTTTATTGTTAGTTTGCCAATACAGATGTACTTGGTTTATTTAGTAGATGCGTAGGTGAGAAATTGTATGTCAGTCAAATTCAACTTCCTCCATTCATTTCCTCAACATTTTAGAGACATGTAAATTCCAAATGACTCTGTGCTTGTCTGGGCTCCTACTGTGTTGCTTGTTATTTTCTGTGCCCCTTAAACCAGGCATCACCAAATTATGGCCCATGGACCAAATCTTTATTAATAAAGCCCTCCACTTTATTAACACTGTTTGTGTCAATAAAGTCTTAGTGCAGCATACACAAAAACATATAGCTTTAAAATATACCTCTGTGTGTGATTTTTTTTAGCCCTTTTTTTGTACTGAGGCATCCCCATACTATTTATTACTTTCTATCTTCAATATAATGGTAAGTTAGTGATAGGGTAGTGTGCAGTCATTAGAGTGATATGAAGTACTTAACCATTTCCCTCTTTGCTGCTTTTAGGTTATCAGCCTTTAAATAATATACCGAAATAAATGTCTTTATAGATAGTGTTTTCCATTTGTAGGATCATTTTACAGGATGGATTTATAGAATGGATCAAATAGATGAATATATCAAAAACATCAACATTTTTTATTCGTAACCATGTAAAAGAGTGCCTGGAGCACAGTAGTCATTCGAATAACATTTATTGGATGAAAGAATATTCTAAAAGTTGCTTTCCAACTTTTTGGAAAATTGGATGGACCACTTTTCAATCCCACCGACAATATGAGATCATCTGTCTCTCACACCAACTCACACTTAAATTATCTCCATGATTTGATTGTAATCAGAAAGAATTCTCTATCTTGAAAAAAAAATGCTATCAGGTGATGTAACTGAGGTCTGTTTCTCTTTTTAGTTTCACCTACTTGGTAAATGGACACATGTTTTCTTACAGGACTGAATTTGCTCTTAAAGAAATCATGTCGTCTGGAGGTGCTGAAGATGACATCCCGCAGGGAGAGAGGAAAACGGTCACAGATTTTTGTTACCTTCTGGATAAATCTAAGCAGCTGTTCAATGGGTTAAGGTTAGTGGACTCTTGCGTCCAACTTGTCCCTAATTCTGTATGTTTTTTCCCATGGCTGATGTGTGGTTACTGTCTGAAAGTTGTGGGTAGAATGTTACATAAATATCTGTACTAGAAGTGATCAGTGTTTTTTTTTTTCTTTGATACTATTTCTTCATTCTCAGATGAAAGAACAACAGGAAAAGAGGGTAGCTGTTTTAGTCAAGTTGAAGAGAGCTACTTTGTTAGATGGCTTTAGATACATTATTCCACATCATACCTGATTCACATCTGATTTTACACAGTGGGGTGTTGGGGACCGAGGCGCCTATGAGTGAATAATGCAAGTGAGCTGAGCTGCTCTCCTGTTACATTTTTGTACATTTGTTTATTTGCTTATTTCTTTTATTTGTTCTTTTTCTTATTTTGAAATATCTGTTGGCTAAAAGAACGATGGAGTGTTCTAGACAGCGTTATTTTTACTTTAAGTTACGTGTGCCCTGAACAGACTGGTAGCAGAAGCTGTATGGCTCTTGTCAAAATGTATTCTTTATGTATGCTTGTGTGTGGTGGGTAAATAATTTTTATGGTTTTGTTCTATTTAAATGATTTAGCCCACATTGTAGTTCTTGAGATCCTTAGCATATTGACTTACTTCCGACCCAAAGCTTCATTAATTAGCTTAGTTCTGGTCATAAATAAATGAATGCTTATAGGTAAAATAGGTTTTATTTTTGAAATTCTACATAGGAATGAATGATTGTGGGTTATTTTAATTTACAGTTTATTCCTGGGGAAAAATGCAACCTTTTCCTCACATGTTTTATAATTGTATTCTACATCCCTATATTTAAAACTGTACTGGCAGAGTTTATTTTTAAAGTTCATATATCTTTTAAAAAAACGTTTACAATGGTAAAAATAACATGAGGTCACAAAATCCTCCGTGACCACTCTATCTGAAGCTACGCTTTAAATCACTCTCGTTTTCCTATAGTTGTTTAATTTTCTTCATAAAACTCATTACTATCTCAGGGGATCTTATTTATTTGCTTATGATGTCTTCCTTCATTAAAATGAAACATCTCCAAGAGCAAGGCCCTGTTGTCACTGTTTCTCTGGTACCTAAGCCAGGGCTTTGCTCATTGCAGGTGCTTCAAGAACGCTTGTTAAATGAAGCATTCCAGAGACAGTGTTAACGCCTCACTCTGCCACATCTTGTTTCGTGCTGCAGAAGAGATCTTTGCTTTATAGATTAATTGCATATTTTTAAAAGATTATTTTCTTTTACTATTATAATTCCAAAAATGACTTCAGTATGCCCAGGTTTTAAGTTTCTTTTTTTCCCCCTAGGTTGTTATAAACCATTTAAATTGCATACTTAGACTTTTTTTTTCCTTTTCCCCATTAATATCCAGGTATATCTTATTTATTAAGCATTTACTTGGCCTCCAGTATGTGCCACATTCTGTACTGGGTACAGATAATCCAGAGATAAAACTAACAATTCCTGCTCTCAAATACTTCGTGAGAAAACTGTGAAAATACAGACCCATGGACAGCTACTTGCTGCTAGCTTCAGAGTTAGCATCTCTTATTTATCTCCTTGTGCCTGTTGAAATTAAGGCAAATAAAAAAAGTTTAAGGGATGATAGATTTAAAGAAAGAAACCGTTTAAAAGTTTGCATGAAAAATTCTACTGTAACTTCTGGCACATGACTCTCAAACTCCTTTATTCCCAACTCTTAAAATATCATAGTTCACGTAACTCTGACCTCTTCTTCTCTTCTTCCTCCTCCCATTTATAGAGCTATATTTCATACAATAAAAATTCACCTATTCAAATTTACAATTATATGGTTTAGTATATTTTTAGAGTTATGCAACTAACACCAGAATCTAATTTTGGAACATTTAATCACTCCCCCCCCCCACCCGCCCAGAGAAACCCCATACTCATTAACAGTGAGTCTCCACTTTCCTTAATCCCTAATCTTGTCTCTGTGAATTTACCCATTACGGACATTTTATATAAGTGGAATCATACAATGTATGATCTTTTGTGACTGGCTTCTTTCACTAAACATAATATTTTTGAGGTTCATCTACATAGCAACATGTATCAGTACTTCATTCCTTTTATTACAGATTAATATTCTGTTGTACAGATTTACCATATTTTGTTTATCCAGTCTCTAGTTGATGGACATTTGAGTTATTTTGCATTTTTTAGCTGTTATGAATAATACTGCTATGAACATTTGTGTACAAGATTCTGTGTAGACATATGTTTTCAGTTCTCTTGAGTATATACCTAGGAATGAAATTGCTGGGTCATATGGTACTCTATAATTAACTTATGAGGGACTTCCAGGCTGTTTTTCCAAAAGGCTGTACCGCCAGCAATGTATAAAGGTTTCATTTTCTCCACATCCTCACCAAAACTTGTTATTCTGTCTCTTTGATGATAACCATGCTGGTGGGTGTGAAGTGGTATCTCATTGTGGTTTCAATTTGCATTTCCCAATTTACTGATGATGTTGAGCACCTTTTCATGTGCTTATTATTGGCCATTTTTATGTCTTCTTTGGAGAAATGTCTATTCTTTGACCATTTTTCAAATCGTGTTATTTAGCTTTTTATTTTTTAAGTTGTAGTGGTTCTCTGTGTATTCTGGATACAAGTACCTCGTAAGATACATTGATTTACAAATATATATTTTCCTATACTTTGGGTTGTCTGTTCATTTCTCAGTGGTATCCTTTGAAACACAAAAGCTTTTTGTTTTTAAAAAGTCCATCTTGCCATTTTTCTCTTTCATCATTTGTACTTTGGTGTCGCATCTAGAAATCATTGCCTAACTGAGGTCTCCTATGTTTTATTCTAAGAGTTTTATAGTTTTAGCTCTTAAATTTATGTCTGTGAACCATTTTGAGTTAATTTTTGTGTGTGGTATGAGACCTTAGGTATTTTTTAATCAGAAAAAATATTTTTTCAATTTACTCTTATATATTTCATTTTTTTCTTTCTTGTTCCTCCTTCTTAATTTATACTTGTAATGCTTAGATGAATATCCAGTCTCAATCTTCTGTAACCATCTACTCTCTTTTGATTTTCCTCTCTCTTTTTCTCAGCATTTTCAGAAAATATCTAGAATGAATCCTCCATGACTACTCTAAGTTTTATAAATTTAAACCTTTCTACTTCCAAGTGTTGATGAGTTTTTGCACATTTCTTTTAAAATAGAGATTTCTTTGGGAATAATTAAAAGAAGTTTTGTGGGTTTTTTTTGGTTGTCCCCTCCCCTTACCCTTATATTTGTGTTGGTCTGAAAAGAAAACAGGAGCACAGTGCTTACAGGGGACAAAAAAAAAAAAAAAAAACATCACTAGTGGTTCTGGACCAGCTTTGGACTTGGGAAAGGAGATCAAAGTGGGCATTCAGTGGGAATAGCATCAGCTTTTAACATTGGCCTTTCTTTTCCAGCATTACTTTTACTGTTCTTGCTTATCTTTTGGCTCGCTTTCCTTTGTATTTTTCTTCGTCGAGTTTACAAACTGGTTATTAAACTTATCGCAGTGTAATATACTTGCAGAAAAGTACATATAAGTGTATTTATCTTGAGAATTTTTGGAGTTCATTTCAGCCAAAACTGATGATGTACTCTAGGCAGCAAGATCTCAGATGCTCGCCGCATAGGTGTGTTTGTTTACAGACTGAACACACCTAGGTGGCTTGTACTTGGATGAAGCCATAGGACATCCAGCACCTCAGCGACCCCCTGTATTCCTTCTCACCTGACCTTTTTGCTCTGTGAACAGAGTGAAAAAGTGCATTTCAGTGGATGAAAAACTTCAGACTTTCTATATAACGCCTTATATGGATATAATAAATTCTCATTTTTTACTCTCAAAGGTGTGTTTTCCTGCCTTGTATTAAGCTGTTCATCTAAGTTGTCAGAGCCTCTTCAATTGCCCAGCCGTGAATATCTTCATGGAGAATTTTCCTTGACTGAAAATACCTTCTGATAATATGTGCATGATAAATAAGCTCCTTTTTTCTACTCACTGTGTAAGAAAACATAGTCCAGAGAGTGAGAAATGGGTGAAATGAATGGCGTTGTGCTTATAGTAGCTCTCGCATGTAGTTTCAGTAGTAATGAAGTGTTAGAAATGGCGTTGAATGCTGTCAGAAAATGATCAAAGCCCGAGTGCTTGCAGGGTTCCGGTTACCATGGTGATGAAGCAGAATGGAATATTTGGTGGGATTATATAAGGCAGCATCTTGAGACATGTATTTGAGATACACAGCTGCGTCTACCAGGGATATCCGTGACTTTTGATGCTTTGAAACAGCGAAGGCCTTCAGGTCTCTAATTATTTGACTCCAGAGGAGCAAACACAAAGCTAAAAGAAGCGTTAGAGCCCACGAATGTGTATATTTACAGAGAAGTGCACCAAAGCGAAGTTATAATGGTCTTAGATAAAAATCATTGCAGAAATTATTTCTATTAAATATGCTCCCAATAACTCAGAGAAGAAATCATCCACAATGCTTCCTTTCAAACCCTATTTTTAGGGAGCCCTAGTTTCTAAATAGGAAAGTATAACAGAAATTAACAGTTTTTTCCATTGTTCCCTTCCTTCTCTCTCTTGCCCTCTTCCTCTCTTTTCCTCTCTCTTTTTCTTCCTCTCCCTCTTCCTTCTCCTCCTCCTTCAAAAAATTAATACTTTCCTAGAGGCAGGTACTGCATACTGGTAATAGTAAGGTATATGTTATTCAGAGATAATACCCTAAACCATCTGTACAAGTTTGTTCTGTATTATGCTTTCATTTTATATGGCTTTCCACTCAAAAGAATTGCACTTGTTCTTGAAGTAGACTGCCACCAGAGTTCAGTAGCTCCCTTGATCACATGATTTAGAGAAGCAGCGACTAATTAAAAATGTAACGTGAGCCACAAATGTGATTTAAAATGTTCCAGCAGCCAGATTTTAAAAATGTAGAAAGAAAAAGGTAATATAATTTTAACATTTTTTTATTTGATCCATTATATCCAAAACATTTTATTTCAACATGTAATTAATATAAAAAATTATCGACATCTTTTACATTTTTTTTTACAAGTCTTTGAAGCACATTGAATATTTTACACTTATGTACTTTGCAGTTCAAAAGTCCTTGGTAGCCACATATGGCTGTTGGCTCAGGCAAAGTTCCTCCCACTTTTAACTTCTTTTCTCAAAATGATCCACTGTGTTGTCCAAGGGAATACATATTAGCTGTTTTGGGGTTCTCTTCTCCACAGGTTGATCAGATGTTCCCATCTATTTCTTCTGTTTCTTCCTACACAGATACTGATAGCCAGCAGGTCTTGGCTGTTGGTGACATGTCCTCACCCACCTGTTCTTTGGGATTTGAGGAGTAGCCTTGTTACTCACTGTATTAGTTTGCTCCCAGTGTCATAACAAAGTACTGCAGACTGGGGTGGCTTAAGCAACAGAAATTTGTTGTCTCACAGTGCTGGAGGCCAGAAGTTTCAGATCAAGGTGTCAGCAGGGTTGGTTCCTGCCAAGGCCTCGCTCCTTGGCTTGCAGATGGCCGTCTTCTTGCTGTGTCCTCATGTGGCTGTCCCTCTTTGCTAGAGCACTCCCGGCGTCCCTCTGCGTGTCCTAATTTCCTCCTTATAAGGACATGAGTCAGATTGTATTAGGGCCTATCCCAAAGGCCTCATTTTAACTTAATTACCTATTTCTAGGCCCCGTCTCCGACTGCTGTCACATTCTGAGGTACTGAGGGTGAGGCCCCTGAACATAGGAATTATGGGGTGACAGTTTAGCCCGTAACACTTACTTTTGCTGAAAATGTTGTCTGTGGGTTTTTGGTTTTGTTACTTAAATACAGGCTGTTTTAGTTTCTGTCTGTGTCTGAGTAGGTTCAAAACTGCGCTGCCACCATTTCCTCAGAATCTAGGAAAATCAGCTCTTTCAATGCTATACCAAAATGTTAAACAACAAAATAGAGGAGCACATTTCTCATTAGTTCTTTTTAACCATCCAAGCTCAGTATAACCTGGTCTTTTAATTTAGCTCTCCTAATTGTCAGGCCTGGCTAGAAACAGAGACACAGATAGGAACCTTCACTTCTTGAGTTGCTAGTGGAAGCTAGATCAGCGATTGATTAGGGGGAGGGTGTTTGTGGTTACTATTTAAGATCCTGCAGGAGGAGTATAAAGAGAAAAAATAAAGATGTTTTAAGTTCCCTGGATTTCATTCAATCCTCAAAACAACCTCATTATTTTCTCAGTTTTCACAGATGTAAAAAACCAGAGTGTTGGCAGATAAAGTAATAGCCTGTGTTAATATGACGGATTCTAATTTGGGAAGTGCTGCTTCGAAGAAGTTTCTCCTCAATATAGGAGCGGGGATCCCCAAACTCTCAGGGGAGCCCCCATAGCCTCCTCTCTGGGGGTAGCACAGGTGCACGCTCACCTCTTGGAATGGTGGCAGTTGGCTCCCTGGTTTCCTGCACTCTTCTGCTTGATTCTCAGAGGAATTCACATCTGTGGAGGTCATTTTGGTATCTTCACACCAACAAGATGGTCGTGGACACTTGGCAGGGCAGGTGAGGTATAAAGGCACCAACACCTTCAGGGGCCATGGGATTTAAAATCTGACAACTTTTTCTATGAGCAAGGTACCATTAGAAACTAAATTTATTAATACCTCATTTTTAAATGTTAAGAAAGTTTATACATCCCCTGGAGCTGGTTCACAGGGGTAGGAGATGCCATTCCATAGCTTTATTTGGCTTGGCATGTTTAAATTCAAACAAGGGATAATTATTCAAAGTTATTCAAATCCACAAACCTCCATTAGGAATGGAACAGTCTAGGTGCCAGCTCCATTTTGGGCCCTGGGCTAGGGGCAAGATTTAAAGATAAATAGGATGTCAAGCCAATCAATCATTCCTGTGCATTTTTTTTCTCTCTCAGTCTTTCATTCTCTCAATCTCTGCTCCCTCTACAGTAAACAAAATGACTGATGCAGTGGCATCATGATATTTTTAAGCTCCCCTAAAAGAAGCGCTCGGTCTTAATGGTCCGGGCCTCTTGATACCCTCAGCACTTTCAAACTCCCAGATCCACTCATAAACCTAAATTTGAAAAACAGGTATATCTATGGATTTTTTTTTTAATGCTGGTGTTAAAACAAGGGGATGCTTAATTGGGCTTTTACAAGTCTCGAACACAGTTTTGTCTGGTATACAAGTGAACAGAGAGGTGTGGAGTGGAACAGAGGTGTTCCTGTAACACAGCCTCTGTGTCAACAGAAGTGTGTGTGGGTCGGTGTGCTCCGTGACTGAAAACCGTGATCAGACAAGTCGTGTTATTCCTTAGCCTTTGACCACAGCTTTGTTGGAGATCACCAGCATCCCAAGACCTGGGGAGCAGAATGAACTCCCAGAGAAGAACTCTGCTATGCAGAATCAAAATCTAAGCTGTTTTTCCCATATGGTAGAAAGGAGAGAGCATTGGATAGGGGTTAGAAGGTGCGAATTTGCTCAACAACTTACTGGTCGTGAGTTCCTAGACAACTCACTTAGCTCTCTGATCCTCATTTTAATGTGCATGTGCATACGTATGTGTGTGTGTATGTGTGTGCGTGTGCGTGTGCGTGTGTGTGTGTGTGTGTGTGTGCGCGCGTGTTTACATATACACGTACATACTCTGGGGAAGCCAAGCTTTTGAGGGTCAGACTAAGGGAAGAGAAGCCAAAATAATAGAAAAGTCACAAGATGGTGAGGAAGTGGTGAACAGTATCCTGCCCCAGGGAGGACTGGGAAGTGACTGTTAGACTTGGATTTTCAGTGTTGGTAGCCATCAGTCATCTTACTCATTCAGTCTAGTAAAGAAGGCTGAACTGCAGAAACTTGGAAGAAATTTCCTAAGTTTTGGCATCTCAGCATTACATTTGCAGCATCTCTGAGAATCAAGTTTACTTGGGAAGGTGATGTTGCACTACACCCCTCCCTCCACTGTTTCCCAGCTTTTGTTGATGGAGTTGAGGATTTAAAAAGAAGAGAGAGAGAGAGGTCAGTGTCATACTTTTGATTTCCTCTAAAGCCTTGGAAAAAGAATACGAGCAGCCACTTTACAACACAGGTGCCTTTGCAAAATATGAAATATAAGGTCGTCTAGCTAACGGGATAATTCACAGAGCCCCATTTAATTTAATTCTATGGATCATTAATTTCCCATCTCTGCTGACAGTAGAAATGACCAAATGATATACTCAGAGTTTAAAACCAGAGTCAAGCTATGAATAGTAGAGGAACTTATCTAGAACTCTTTATAAAATACTCTAGTTAATTTTAGACTCTAATCATATTATTGTGGTTTTTCTATTAGCTTTATGATATGTCTCATTAGAAAAAGGATGATCCTAGGACTTATCTTTTAGGATGTTAAAAAATTTTTTTTAAATCCTATTTTTAAAAAGAAAATGCTATCTTTATAGTGAGTGAGTCTTTAGACTGGAGTGGTAGATGTTATAAGTTCTTTTCAAGAAAATAGCTATAAGTCAAAAAATACTTGTACATTACAACTTATTGTCAGGAGCCTTTTAGATCACTTTTTATGTGCCTTTAGTCCTCATACAAAATTCCCTTTCCCTAAATGTCCTTTCTACTGACCACCTGAAATTATATAGTCATGAAATAAAACACTGAATTCTAGTTCTGTTTCTCCCTTAACAGGATGTATTACTGAGGTTTATTAAATTTGTCAGTTTTAGAAACTTCAAGGAACTTGCAGGTAGATGCTTACTTGAAAATTTGCCTAAAGACTTTACACACTGTCTTTAAAGAAGCAACCAAGAGTTGTTCGCTCTCATGAAGGTGATGTGGCTGCCTAATGCATTTATATAATACGGTCTCCCTAGCAGCAGCGACTTGAATAAGTCTTAAAGATAGTAGCAGCAGCTTCAATTTTTAAATATCTGATTAGCTTCTTCTGCTGCAACTTCTTGCTAGAGATCTGTGGAGACTTAAAAAATGATAACTTGCAATAAATGTGGAAACTATTACCTATAGTTAACCTATTTCTGTAATCTGAAATGAGTTTCTACTTGCTACTTATCATAAAGATAATGGAAATAGATTAAAAATGCAATTACTAGTTCGTTCTTCCTATGTGTGCCTGAAAATTTCCAGTCAGAAAGCCTTTTGCTTTTTTGCTCATTTTCTTAACATCTGGTACAGAAATGCAAATCTCCCATCATTCATCAATTCCACTTATAGAAATTTACCTTTTATTCATATCATAGCTATTATTGTAGCATCTCTAACAAGAGAAAACTGGAAGCAATATAAAGGTCTGTCAGGAGGGATTAGTTAAATAAATTAGTTCATTATATACTAAATATTATGTTTGGTAGATATTGATATGACCCTGAATGCATTAAAGAAACCTGATATATTAGTAAATTGAAAAGGCATGTTACAGAACATTGTATATAGTTTGATCCCATTTATTAAAAATAATAACACTCACATATATACTTAAATATGCATAGAAAATACATTGTTAATGGTGGTTATTCTGGGGACTAGAATTGAGGGTACAAGCAATCGGGCATTTTTTACTTCTTGTTTTATACCCTATTTAGTATTTTTGTGCCAAGGGACTTACTATTTTCAAAATTAAAAAAGAAAAAGAGAAACATAAGGTCTCCGTTTCTTTATAAATATCATTCCCTTCCCTGTATTCATGCCTTCAAGTGGTCGCCTCTTTCACTGACTCCAGGCTTAGCCATGCAATTTGCTTTGGCCAATGGGACGGTACAAACTTGATGCAAAAACCTGAAAAGAAAAATGCACATTTGAGCAACCCTCTCTTTTGCTGCTCTTGGGATCCTTGCAACCACCCTCATGTAAACAGACCCAAGCTCGCCTGTCGGATGTTGGAAACACTGACCCAGCCCTCCAGCCATCACCAGACAGGCACTGCAGGACATTTGAGGGTGGCCATCCACTACGAGCTGCCCGCAGTAGCATTAGAGAGGTCTGGCTGAGACTTTGCTCAGCTTTATTAGCTTATAATTGCAAATCTTCCGTCACATAATTGCCTTTGTTTCTCTTAAGTATCTCATTTCTCTCTCTCTCTCTCTGATGATCTCTCTTTTGCCTATTCAAATCTCTTTTTGCAGCTTTCTCAGACTATGCAAACCCCAGTGTATCTCTTTTCTATATTCTTCTATTATTTTTACTCAGTACCATATCATTTATACTTATGTGCTATTTTTTTCTCTTTTTTCTGTATATGTTAGTCTTTTCTATTTAACTAAACAATAAGCTCCTTTATTGTACAGATCATATTTCATACTATTTTCTCTGGCCTCCATAATACTTAGCACTTGAGAGAATAATATATAGTAACCAAGTTTTCTCCTTTCATCCCGTGTCTTCAGAATATGCCTTGCCTAACTGCAGGGCATATGCCATCCATAGCATGATATACCCCACTGGGGCAAGAGAAAAGCTACACAAACATAAGCTGCATTTATTTCTGCTCTGTAGCTGTCTCATTTCCATGATATTATGTTTCCTTCACTAAGTAAATAAAAATTATATAGCAGGTTTGTATATGTGTGTGTATGGTCTCTTTCTATCAATCCCGAACATGTATGTGTATTATACACAGGGCAGCAAATGCATTAACGTGAGAAAATCTTAATGATTAATGATTTTTTTCACTTTAATAATTTAATTTATTAAAGTGAAAAAAAATTTACGTTATAAAACAAGACAAATACCATGCCCATATACACAAATGCTGTGCATGTATAAAATCTGGAAGGATATACATCCCTTTCCCCAAAACCAAATAACAAAATACTGCCTCAAATTTCTATAAATTTGTAGCATCTACCAGGACAACCAGCTTATTATATAAGGTAAATAAAGGATTTCTTTTATACTTGAAAGTTGGACTTAGTTGAAATGAGAGAATTTATATTTTAAAAGTCTTTCCTTTTACTACTGAACATTTGTTTTCTCTATTTTAAGTAGTTTGGTAGACATTCGGGTTATAGGGATCAGCCTGCATTTCTTTTCTTAATTGAAAATAGTGCTCATGTTGATTGTAAGGGCACTGATTTAGATGAAGTGGTATTAGCACAGAAATAGACAATTGAACTGATGGAAAAGAGTAGGGAGCCCCAAAACAAAACACTGTCATTTACCTGGCCAACATGGAAGGGATTGACCTTAAGTTTATAATCTGTGAAGCTGGTGATGTTACATGGGAGTTCATTGTACTCTTCTCCACTTTTGTATGTTTAAAACATTCCACCATAAAAAAAATTTTAAAGACATAACTTAAAAAATAGATGTGTTGATCTTTATTTTTATACACCACATTTTCAAAATTAAATGTATCGAATTATTATTTCATCATGCTTTTCCTGAGGAGTTTAATAAATAAGTGTGTTACTTATTTCCTAAAAATAAATAAATAAGAAAGATACCTTTCACAAAAGCAATAAAAATATGAGACCTTGCAATAATGTGAACCAAGGAATATTAGACCTTTATGGAAAAAGTTATAAAATTTATTTAGTGACACAGTGCTTTCAACATAAATGGAATGAGATACTATTGACATGAAAAATTATTTTTTAAAATGTTAACTCACCAAATGGATCTTCACATTCATTCAGTCCTCATTAGAACTCTGCTATTAGGATTTTATTTTTAGAACTTTAATAAGCTATTTTAAAATTCATATGCAAGTACAAGGAACCAAGAATAGCCAAGGCACTCCTGAAAAAGAACTATGCCAGACTGGTAAAGCTATAGCAATTAACAGAATGTTAATGAGAAAACTGAAAAACAAACCAATGGAATAAAACAAAGAGCTGAGACACAAAGACAAGGGAAAATTGATGACTGCAATTCCAGTTTTACTATATTATCTAGAAGGATGTGTGTGTGTGTGTGTGTGTGTGTGTGTGTGTTTAAATTGTTCAGTTAGAATTTGTTACACATATGTAAAACTCAATTTTGGTTACATTAAAGTGTTAAATTTGAAAGCCAATACTTTGAATCTTTTAAAAGATCACTACTGTATATATGAATTTCTTTAAAAAGAAAAAGCACTAAACATAAAGATTGATACGTTTGAGAACTAATAAAAAATAAATAAAAATGAAAGACAAGTCATGGACTGGAATAAGAAGTGTACCACACTAATCAATGAATGATTATTGTCCCTTCGTAAAACAAATGACATTGGCGTTATAACTTTCACAAGATTTAGTTGACTCTATTTGGTTGTCAGGTTAAGCCGCCATGTACCAATAGCCATACCCACTTTTTTTGAGACATGCCTCTTTCTCTCTTTTAAACTTTATTATGGATACCTTAAACTTATCAGAATTTTACAAAACAGCCAAATTCTTAGGTTCTTTTCTGTGATCTGTTTTGTTCCACCAAAAGAATGTATTTGGGACTTGTCTCCTATTATATTCACAGTCTTTCATGAAGGGATTTTTGTCCTGACGACGAGAGTCAGGCTTAAGTGGTATTTATAGCTAGCATTTCTCAATTTTTTTTTTACATTTATACATTAAAAATTGTTGTATCTTTCAATCCTGAAAGTTCTGGAATTTGTGGATTTTCTCTTCTCCTTTTCCACCCTGCTTGCAGCTAGTTCTTTTCTGAGTTCATCTCTTTCTCATATTTTGTTGAGTACAGCTCACAGCATCCAGGGCTAGTAGCATACTATTTCCTGGCTTCTTTGTTTAAATTCACAAGTTCATTTGGTCATAGTATCTACTTTCCAAGTTATTGGCGGCAGATGCAGTTCTTCTTTTTGTAGTCTTCGGTGACAGTTAATTGCCGCTCAATCCCAGCGCCAGTCTCACATATGTGAAGTGTTTGTTATGGCAGTAACCCGCTCCTGGTACCAGTTTCTGTCCTGGCTTTTTCTAAATGAGGCTGCGGTAACCACTCCAAAATTTTAGTGCCTTACTACAATAGAGATTTATTTCTAGCTCCCATGTTCGATACAAGTCATCTGCAGTTCTGAGGCTCCATTAAATGTGTCCTACGCTGTGCTCCAGGCTGAGCACCAGCCCTGTCTTGGTCTTAGGTCAGAGGGAAAGTGAAAACGCTGACCCATGTAGTATTTTTTAAAATCTTCTCAGACCTGGTGTAGATAATTTACAATTGTATATCATTTGCCAAAGCAGGTTCTGTGGCCAGTCCCAGTGTTGGGACGGTAGGGGAGTATTTGTTTCTAGGGATGTATGATAGTTATCAGGCTCAAAGACAGGGATGTCTAATTTCACCTATAGGGAGGGGACAGACTAGTTGCAAGCAATACCTCCTGCACATTCACTTCCAGACTCCCTAGAGCAGTGTTTTTCAAGTGCTGAATTCTTAGCCTAAGATAAACATTTAGAAGTTATCAGTATATAAGTGAGAATGAATAAGATCACCTGGGAAGATGGAAGAGGATGCTAGAAACCACAAGAGTCGTCTCTACAAAGGAGACCAAGAATGAGCTGTCAGAGGTGGGGGGGAAGCATAGGAGAGAGAGTGTGCCCCCCACATTATAACTTTTTCAAAAAAAAACCCGGAATGCAGATGTTTTAAATTTATTCAGCTTGTACCACCACAAGAGTTAGTTTTCAAATAGCGTAAGAGATTTACAATTAATATATGTGTGTTTGTTCTTGCAGGGATTTGCCACAATATGGGCAGAAGCAATGGCAGTCCTATTTTGGAAGAACTTTTGATGTTTACACCAAACTCTGGAAGTTCCAGCAGCAGCATCGGTAAAGGAATTCTTTAGTTAAGGGAGAGCGACGATCCATTTTATGTTAGTCAGTTTTGGCCTTTATTACCTCGGTACTTTTTATTTCTTGGTGCATCCTAATAAATTTTATCTTCAACTTATGAAGATAAATGAAAACAAATTGATTTTTTCTTATTTATTTAAGGCTTTAAAATGTAATGTTCTTAATCTGATTTTTAAAGACAATGTTATATCTGAAATGGTTCTGATTAATTCTAATATATATTGGCTGGTTCATGGTTTCAGTTCTGTAGTTGGTATTGTTTATTGGCCATCGCTATTTGGAAGGGGGTGGGTGTTGCTTTAAATTTTCATGAACATAACTCAAAGTTTCTTTTTATATTTTAACTTACTCTAGACATTTAATAAATGCTTTTTGAATTTAATTGAATGAGTCTGTTGAAATTTCATGATAAATTCATGAATTTGATTTCATGAATTTAAAATTTCATGCTGAATTGGGTGGTATTTTATCCTATTAAATTTACTGATTTGGTTATTTTTGAAATTTATAGTCTCTTATTTCTATTTTCTTATTTCCTATATAAAACAGACAGGTCTTGGATAATCGGTATGGCTTGAAGCGGTGGCAAATAGGGGAAATTGCTTCTAAGATTGGGCAGCTATACTACCATTATTAGTAAGTGAATTGCATATGGAAAAAATAAAGCATTGTCCTGATTTAAACACAGCATGCAGAAGTATGCATAATATACTTCCATGGTAGGTGGGAAAATTGAGAAGTTACAAATGAAACCCTAACAGTTCAGATCATATTGATCAAGACAGCATTAAGGCCTTTCATAATGAAAGCAACATTATTTGCTTCAAAAGTTCACCGTCCAACAGTTCATTTGGTCAGACTTATTTATAACTTATATGTTTACGATCTTGGTTTTAGAGAAATGAATTTATAGTTCTTAATGGCTTCCCATAAATTTTGTTACTGTATGGAGACAAATCATAACTTATGTGTTTGAAGGAATGGTTTTCAGAAGGATACTTTAAAACTCATCCTTGTAGGATGTGTCTAAAAGGTTACTTGAAGTAGATAAGGATACTTCTCATTGTATCTTTAGAGCAGTAACATCTGTATAGTCCCACCCTGAGTCAAGAAGAGAACTTTTAGAAATCTAAATCTCATTATCATGAAGTAATATTAGGTATACCAGTAAAAAGGCTCAGACCATTTGTAATTTAATAGGCTGGAAGATTCCTTCCTCTTCCTGTCTTTTGGCATGCCACCCAAAATTCCCACCATTAAAAGCACCTTCTTGGGTAGAATATTTTCCTAAGAAGTCCGTCGTAAAACTAGAAGTGTTAAACAAACAACCTAATTCATCAGCATCCTCTGAAGATTAATATGGGCTGGTCCCATTTCGGAGTCCTGTGAGATAAAAAATCTAAGGAAACAAAAGGATAAGTGACTGTGTATGCACTTGGGGAAGATTGTCAAAGATTTGGTCCTGTGTAGACAGATTTAACTGGGTGGAAAACTATTTGGAGAGTCCCTTTAAAGAATGAGAATAATGTGTACTTGGAATTGCCATCCAAAAAGGCTTGGGAGCAGTGGGGAGGTATTTTTTTATTATCATTATTATTATTTTTACATATTTTAAGGGTGATATGAATATTGCCTTGCTGATTCAAATTTAGAACATTCTCTTCCTCTCATGTGGAGGAATAGAGGAATAATGAAGCAAGTATTTATCATGGTAAAGAATTTGAAATACTGTCAGATTTAAAGATATTTTTTTCTTACAGCCTACGCACATCTGAGACCAGCTATTTGAATGAGGCTTTCTCCTTCTATTCTGCAATCAGACAGAGATCATATTATTCTCAAGTCAATAAAGAGGACAGGTATGCACCTATGTTTTCAAAGAGAGGGAGATCAAACACTAAAAAGTTTTAGTTTGTGTGAAAATTATACCAAACAGCACACATTTCTTGATAACTTTTATTCATTTCATGGACTTTATGGAGTGCCTGCTATGTACCAGGCCTTCTTAAGCATACTGAGGTTATGTTCCCTAATAGTAATAAATGTTATAGATGTTGTAACAGATGGCACAGTACCAGGGTACAGTCAGAGCACAAAGGAGAGGTGGATGATGTCTAAATGAGAGATTGGGGTCACACAGTTTCATTGAAAAGAAAACTCCGGTGACATTTAGCTGATAACTTTGGCTTTTTTTAGCCTGTGTACTCTTAATTCATATACATATTCAGAATCCTGTTGACAGCTGTCATAGGAATAAAGAAAAGGTGCTAATACTATTTGAATTTTTTTTTATAAACCCAATACTATTGTGCCATGGTATAGTTCCACTGTTACGGAAAAAAATCCTGTAGGATTTATTCATTATCAATATAACCTATTGAGTACTTATGATATATCTGGCAGTGTGGTAGATGCTTGGAATAGAGAAAGAAAAGAAAAGAAAGTGTACAGGTGTGCTCTTTTCCTGTCAGATTATTATTTTCTCACGGGAGTCACAGACATATTTGGGGTACAAGTAGATGGTGATGTTATCAGTTCCAAATGAGACAAGAATTGTAGGAGAAACGAGGACTCTTTGGAGAATCTTTATTGCTAGCATTCCAAGAATTGTTGGAAGAGAACATTCAGGCCTAGAAGATTTGGATGTTCTCTCTAGCCCCAGAAACACAACTCGCAGTTGTTATGTCATGAAAAGTTTATATCCTCTTAGCGAGAGAAGGAACCATAGTTTTGGCTTGTTTTTCTGGAGAACACTTTGTGGTTGGCTGTCAGAAGCCTCCCAGTTAACAGGAACACTTTTTGGAAAGGCTCACTCTTGTCAGTCCCCTTCACGCACTAGCAAATCTTGTTCAAACTTGTCTAGAGGCGTTAGCTTTTGAGGCAGTGAGTTATGTAGATGCTGAATTATTTTTTCCCAGTTCTTTTTGTCATCACCTTACTTCATTCTTCTATTAGAAGTAGCATCAGTTACTATTCATTCAGCTCTTCTATAGTTTGCTTGAGATGTATTCACTACAGGTATGTTTCCTTCAACCCTACCCCCACCCCCACCCCCACCCCCATTTTTTTTTTGCATTTGTGTTGTACTATACATCTGAATTCTTGGTGAGATAAATTGTGTATCTAAAACCATACAAAGGGGCTATGTGACATTTTATCAGTATGAAAATTAAGTATAATACGAAGAACTATTTTAAGCGATCATAAAATACCTGTATAATTCACTCTTCTAATTTGCCAAAAGGAAAATTGGCCTTAGGCCCTTTGGTTTAAAACCCAACAATCAGATTTGTGAAATTTTCTCTCCTAATAGCAAATACCAAATACGAATTGTTTTCCTGTGCTGCCTCCTAGAGCAGGGCCAGGGCAGAGGTAGGATTATTTGGGATCAGGATGACAAAATCTTTTGCCCTAAAGACACTAAATTAGAATCCAAGGACCATCCAGTGTGCAAAATCTTCACCTCATTCTCTGGAAGGGCTTTGTTCAGTTGGTAGGTTGTTCGCTTCTTAGTTCACATAGGGCAAGGGGGCCAGTCAAGGTAGCAGTTGGCCACGACTCCTAAAATCAACAGCCAGGAGATGAAAACTAAGTGCGAAAATGTTCTAGTATTTCACAGTTGCTTTAAAAGGCAAAAATCTCTCTTCAAAGGGGCAAGTTCTCTCTGCACTGTCTCAGTGCCTAAGGATTATGTCAAAGCCAGGAGGAATGGTACATTCCAGCCATTACCAAGGTGACTGTCTGTCATTAAGCATAGACCAGCTCTCCGAATGTTTCATCCCACGGGCCCGTCCTGTTTAACAGAGGAGAGGTCACCACATAATCACTTGTCCTAGGACCTGCAAATCTTAGCTGTTATAAATGGCTGAGGCTGACCCTGGTCATTTAGATACGCAGAAGGTGAAGTTTCTGGGCGCACGGAGGATGCAGGGAGATGCTGCGTTAGCCCCCCTGGAAAAACAGTTTCTCAGGCAAACGTGTAGAGTCAGTGCCTTCTGGGCAGTGGGCCTGGCAGGATGGTCAGGGCTGCAGTCCAAGCGCCAGAAGAACTTTGTCAAGGGAGTCATGACACCTGCTCTAATGTTGACAGCACTGAAGTTTTATTATAGTGGGAAGCAGGCATCTAAAGTCGAAGATTCATGTGAGTATTTCCTAGTGGCAGTATTTATGTGGAGGATTTGACCTGGACCTTTCCCTTGAGGCTCACAGTAGGGCCTTTTCTTCTGCAGTTTGATGTGGAGTCAGGCATAGGCTGTGGGCTGTGGGTTCGGGGTTTCAGGCTGGACTGGGGCAGCCTCTTGTGGGCGAGAAGGGAGCCCTGACGTACTTTTTCTGTGCTTTGCTGCATTCCAACACAGTGGTCTCCAAAACAGAACGCATCCACCACTTTCGTATGTTTATTTAATACAGGGTTTGGCAAATTATGGCCCATTTTTGTACTGTATAGTAACTTAGAACTATTTTTATAGTTTTAAAGGGTTGTGAAAAAAGGAAAGATAAATATGCTACAGACACTCTAAGTGGCCTGCAAAGCTAAAATTGTTTACTCTCTGGCCATGTAGAGAGAGTCTGCCAACCTCTGGTTCAATATATGTTTGTGTAATCTATGTTACATAGTTGTATAATCTATGATATAGATTCATAGAACCTATTTTATTTTTTATGAAAAATTAAAGATTTGTCTTATTGATATTTCAGATGTGAATGGACATCCTCCAAATTTTCTTTCTATTTTGAATTCCACTTCTGACAATGTGGTAGGATAGATAATCTAAAGTACTACCTCCAAAATACCTAGAAATGCTGGATAAGATAGATCAGCTATCCCTTTCAATGCACAGGTTAGCTGTCAAGAAACTAAGAAAAATTTCCAATTCATTAGCCCAATGACCAGTGCTGTGACAGACAACCTTTCGGGGGGTGGTTGTTTTAGTGACGTAAAATAGCTACTAAGGATTTCTTCAGGAAGAGGAAAGTGGAAACTAGAAGGAAGGGGTGATAAACAAGGATTGGTGAGAAAAAATTATCCCTTTGTTTCCTAAAAAGACACAGGCTTCATAGGATAATAATTATTGTAATAATGGCTGATTGAGGCTACTAAGATAAAATGGGGCCAAATCCTGAATAACTATAACATGAAAGAAGAAAAAGCACTAAACCCTACTAATAATATTCATGTATTGTTCAGAAGAAGCTTAGAGTAAGTAGTTTGCTTGTTAAAATATTAAGAAAAATATTTTAAAAGAACATGAGACTGTGTAACTTCAACATAGGTAGAAGAAAGTGAGGAAAGTGAATAATAGAAGTATGATTATCACAATAAAAGGTGGAAAAATAATATATGCTAAAAAAATGTGATTAGCACAAAATAATAAAGTAGAAACAAGTCCAAGTGCATTGGTAATCATAGTAAATGAAAGTGATATATAAACTTCTAGGTAAAAGTCAGAGATTATCAGTATGCCTTTTTTTAAAAAAAATCCAGTTTTTCTTAAATCTAGAAAAATACACTTTTTATAGGAGACCCTCCAGAGATAGAATGTACACAGAAAAAGAGAAATGAGACAGATACTAAGAGGAAGAAATTCTGCTGTGTTTATGTGTACATTATTTACATTTAAGGGAGAAAGTATTACTAGGGATAGAGGCTTCATAATGATAAAAGGAACAACTCAAGAAAACATAAAATTTCTAAACTTGTGAATACTGAATTATGTAGCATTATAATAAAACAAAGTGGCATATTTTCATGGAGAAATTGATGTTATCTAATATATATGGAAATTTTTAGTATACCATGTTTAACGAATTATATGTCAAGAAGATGAAAAATTATAAGAGAATTTGAATAACATAATTAAAAATTTGTTTCAATGTGCGTAAAGCTCCATACAGCAATAAGTAAATGCACATTATTTTCACGCTTATATGAAAATTTGTGAAATTTATGTGAAATTGACTTATACTTGCCACAAAACAGGTTGCAATATTTCAGGTATGTATTATCTAACTATGGTGTCATTCCATTAAAAATTAAGAATGAAACAAAATCCACAAATTTATCAATTAGTAGACACATTTCTAAATAACTCATGATTAAAGAAGATTTTTTAAAAATTTATTATGAAGAGTGTCAAACATATACAAAAAATACCGCTTTAAGGTTATTATATTTATAATGTAGGATGTGGAAAGCAGGAAGTGGAAATTGGAAATGTCAGGTTTGAATTGATAAGGGATAATACAAAGGTCAGATATGAAAAGGTGCAATATTGATTGTAAGTAGCCTTTAATAAGTTGAAGATGCAAACTGCCACTCCTTGCAACACTAAAAAGAAGCCAAGAAGTTATAAAATGGTACACTAAAGTACATTAGATTAACTGAAAAGAAAGCAAAAAAGGAGCAGTAGAGGAACACAAATGCAGAATAGGAAAATGGAAAACAAATAGCAAAGTGGAAGACACAGACCCAGCCAAAGCAACTATGAGATTAAATGTAAATGGTTGAGGGCCTGAATGTATGAGGTAGAGATGATCAGAGTGGATAAAAAAAGCAAGACATAAAAAATAAGGTGAGACCTAACCATATGCTGTCTACAAAAGATGTGTTAAAAAGACACAGATACTCGATAGTAGAGGGATAGAAAAAGATAAGGCATAAAAATAAACAATAAGCATAAGAAAACCGGCTGGATTATATTAATATCAGAACAATAAGATTTCAAAACAAAGAATGTTCTTCCTAGAACTCTTCTCACCTTGTCTTTTTCTGCCTGTTCTCTCCTACTCTCTCTTACAGTCTTAAACGTTACTCTCCCTAAAAAGCCTTCTCTCACTCGACAGCTAGTGTCTGATAGCATCCTTAGTCTCTCCTAACAATATATTTATTCTTCCGTGTTTTAAGTATTTATCTGTCTCTACATTTGAAATACTTTGTAAGATCTGTGAACAAGAGACTGTGTCTATCATTTTTTTTAAATCACTCTACTTCTAGCATCTAGCATAGTGCCTAATACATCTAAGTTTTCAATAGATGTTTGTTGAATGAAGGAATTATGAATGAACAATGTAACAAATCAGTAAGAAATGTGTTAAAAGACTATAAGTTATATGCAGAAATGTTTATAACTGCAGAATAGAATCAAAATAGTATAAAAGGTATAGGAAAGTTAGAAAAATCAAAAAAGCATGTTTTCTTTTGTAATCTAATGAATGTTTACTCATTTATCTACTATAGGCCTGAGTTGGTGGTTAAGAAGCTACGATACTATGCAAGATTTATAGTCGTCTGTCTTCTTCTCAACAAAATGGACGTTGTAAAGGATCTGGTGAAGGTAAATGTACTTTAAAATAATTTAAATCCTAACCTCTAATTGTTTATAGCTAATGTTTTTTAACAATCGATTTAAGGTTAAAATAACTTTGGATATATCTAAATCACTACAACATTCAAAGTATGGTAACCTCCAACAAGGGCAGTGATAAAAAAATTTTTCCATCTCTTCTTACTGCAAGCACACACTAATCAGAGATAATTCTCTTGATTCCGTGCCTGTGTCCCTTTAGCATGTTCTGCATTTCACTGCTCATCAATGGACAGTTGGGAAATGCAAACAAAAGTTAACATATTTAGTTTAAGAGAAAATAATTTAAATATTAGGTCAAGAAAAAGTGTACAATGTTTTACAAAGGGATCATGAATGTGTTTTGTCTTATTCATCCTTTTAGTATGTCAACATCATTCTGTCCTTCATTAACTCTGGTAATTAAGAGTTAATAGCATTCGGGTTCCACTTAATATCTGTACTGATTTAATTAATATCTGTGCTGATTTCAGAATATACTCCATTCTGGCTGCACTCTGTACTCAGTTAATGGTTTCAGTGGCACCTTCTTAATTTTGGTTCTCAAATATACTACTTTTGATAAGTCCTCTTCTGTCTTCCTCTACTCCCACTTACTATTAAGACTATTCCCCCTTCCAGAAAAAAGTATGGTGTAAATCCAAAGAAAATTAGCTAGACCATATTCATTTTTTTAATGTTAAAAATTTGAGGTTTTACCATCAAGAGTTTCCTATTCATAAATTCATTGCCAGAAGAGATGACATACTGCCATTTTGACAACATGGATGGGCCTTGAGATCATCATGCTAAGCCAGACAGAAAAAAGTTGAAAATCACATGATTTCACTTATATGTGGGATATAAACCTAAAAGCAACAAACGAACAAGACAAACAGAGACTCATGGATATGGAGTGTAGATTGTAGTTACCTGGTGGTAGGGGATAGATGGGGTAAAAGGGGTCAAATATGTGGTGGCAGAAAGAAATCTAACTATGGGAGGTTAACACACGGTGTAAATATATATACATATGCGTGTGTGTGTGTGTATGCCTTGCTGTTAAAAATGTACAGCTGAAACTTAACCAGATTTTGTTAACCAATGTCCCCATAAAAAATCAATTAATTAATTTAAAAATAAATAAATAAATTCATTGCCGATGTGGCACTGAGTAGGTATGGGTCTCCCTGGGTCTGTGAAGATCTTACTGATGTGTATCATTCTGGAGTTTTTGATTTTGAAATAAATCCATGTAGTTTTCATTCTTCATTTTTGCTTGCAATCAGGACTATATATTGATAATAAAGTTCTTAACTATGTGGTACAATATAGCCATCTGTTCTTATGGTATTTTTTTCCCCCATAACCATTTTCTTTGTGATACCTTAAAATCAGGAATTGTCTGATGAAATTGAAGATTATACTCACCGCTTTAACACTGAAGATCAAGTGGAATGGAACCTGGTGCTTCAAGAAGTGGCCGCTTTCATCGAGGTCAGTGCCTGACAAGGAAGATTGTCATAATTATGGATAGATCAATGTCCATGCGATAGATATTTTTACTGTGTATAGATGTCGAGAAGGAGGAATAACTTAACTGTACTGACATTTCGTCTGGGCCATCAACTACTTGCTGCTTGTCTTCTGCAGGCGGACCCCGTCATGGTACTGAATGATGACAACACCATTGTCATCACATCCAATCGCCTTGCCGAAACAGGAGCTCCACTGTTGGAACAGGGCATGATTGTGGGACAGCTGTCCCTCGCCGACGCACTCATTATTGGTAATTGTAACAACCAGGTAAAGAATCGTGCAGGCGTTATGCTTAAAATCCACTTTGAAAAATAGCGCTTTTGATTATTACAGAATTATTATTTCCTTGTAAATAGCCTAACATCCATTTGTGAGGAAATGGTTAATTAAACTCTGCCGTGTGCATATATGGACTATGTTACAGACATTTAAATGGCATAGAAAGAATTTTTAATCACAAAGGAAGGTACTCATGATATGGTAAGTGAAAATAAACTTGTTATGGAACTATGAAACAGAATTATTTCATATGTTAAAATGTCTATATCCATATATGCACAGGAAAAAGACTAGGAATAAATTCACCAGTATCATAAAAGGTTTATCTCCGAATAGCAGAATTGTAGGTGACTTTAATTTTCTTTTTTACAACTTTCTAAATCTGTATATTACATCTATAATCAGGCAAAAAGGGGGGAGGGATTATGTTTAAGTACATTTGTCAAAAGCAAATTTCAAATATTTGTTCATGAGAAAATAGTCCCATGATGATGATTTAATGTACTGAAATGCAATTTACTAGAAATTATGGGATATTGGAAGAGTCACCAGTGAATACATTTTTCTGTATACATTATTTATACAAGTTCCCTTAATGCCTATTATTTCTGTTATTGTTAACTCTTCTAGTACTGCTCCAGTTTTGGCTCTTACAAACATTAATTTGCAAATTTCTGAATTAAAACATTTTAAATAAAATACTGCCAACCTGAAGTTTTATAGAAGTGTTATTCAAAATTGAAAAGGATACAGCCTTAATCATTGCATAGTGCCAAAATATAATGAAGAGGTTGTAAATTATGGGCCATGGCCATATATATCAATCAGCCTGACCATTTTGCCAAAAGTTAACATGTTTTATTGGACCTGATACAGGTCTCTGTTTACATGACTACTTTTACTTGTTTTTAAAAACACCTGAGGGAATCGATGGGTTGATAGAAGTGTCGAGAGATAGGTGTGTGATAAAGCAAATACAGAAAAACATTAATGTTACAGGATTAGATGACTATATAATTCTTTCAGTCTTCTGTCTTGAAATTTCTTATAATAAAATGCTGGAAAATAAAAACTAAAGAAATAAAAATAAAGTAAAACACTGGACAGTAAAATACCCGATGTTGTTAAGTACACATCAAGGTCAAGAGTAATAATATGATTAAAGACGTCTAGGTCTGCATACTGCGTTAATATCAGGTTTGTTTTCCCTGCAGGTTAAGTTCAGTGAGCTAACTGTGGACATGTTCCGGATGTTACAAGCCCTGGAAAGGGAGCCAATGAATTTAGCCTCCCAGATGAATAAGCCAGGAATGCAGGTATCGTCTCCCAACACTTGCAATTTTGGTAACACTCTTGCTGCTTCTGCTCCACGTGGAAAGCTATTATTCAATGCTGTTATTCAACAAATGCTGTGAGTGCAAATAATGAACTGTCTTGACAAGACATTGGAGAAATAAATAAGCACAATAATAGTACCAAGGAAAAAAAGATATTTGATAGAGAGGGTTGTAAAAGTCAGCACTGATAATTCACCTGTCAAATACAGCTTGTATGTGTATTGTTTTCTGTGTGTAAATACAGGAATCAGCCGACAAACCTACCAGGCGGGAAAACCCCCACAAGTATCTGCTCTACAAACCCACCTTCAGCCAACTCTACACATTCTTAGCAGCATCTTTTAAGGTATATGTGATCCAGTACTTTTTACTTTATGGGGAAAGTGTGCCCTAAGTGGAATCTAAGAGTCACTCTTCTCTTTAAATATTTGAGTCAAGAATTTAGGTCAGATGCAAAATTAAAACTGCCTTTCAGATATTGTAATCATAGGTATTTTCAGAATGGAAATTGCTTATGATGCTCTGAATCTTCCTTTCCATTAGTTAATGAGACTGTTGCCTAATTCCTTCCCCCAGGTATTTATTGCTAAACTGCTGTAGGAATAAGAGTCAGCGCAGAACAAAATAAAAAAGGAACAAGATGCATAGGCCTCTTATATATTCAGGCAGCTCAGGGAAACATTTTGGTCATTGAAAGAGCTTGAAAAGTAATGAATTCCTTGCAAAGTTTATATAGAGAAAGCCACAGATGGGAGTTTGTCTTTTAGACCTATAGTCAGGATCTTTACATCTCTCTATTTCAGGTTTTTTGGAGAACATACTCTAAATGATGCAGTTTTTAAAGCAGAGAATATCTTAAAAACTTTTGGCAATCGTTGTAGATCATAGATTAATAATGAATATTTGCTGCGTCAATAGTTATAAGTTGGAACCAGCAAGAGTGACTCTTCCCATAGAGAAAACAGTAATATGTTAAATGAGATTCTTGTTTTCCTCACAACTTCAAAATATCATGAGCTTTAAATAAAACTGTTTTCCCTGTTTGTTGTTTTGTATATGTGATGTTTTTTCAATTTCAGGAGCTGCCTGCCAATAGCGTGCTTCTGATTTACCTGTCAGCCACTGGCGTTTTCCCCACAGGTCGTTCTGATAGTGAAGGTACAATAAAGGAATGCTCCCTGTTGTAAGCAGGGCTTGAATTCTCTTTATTTTCTACAAGACGATGGCTCACAGCCCACAGACCATCTCAAGCTTTTTAGAGAGACTTCCAAATTTGAAACCTGATCTATTTGTTGAATTGGCAGTCCTATAGATACCCCAATTCTATTGTATTTGCTGAAATTTATACATCGAAGCCCACAAATCATCAGCAAATTCACATACTAAATGCATACCTCAATCTCAAATTTGCCGAAATCATATACATATATATATATATATATCTATACATGGAATAACCAAGCCTAATGATCTACTTTACATCATTGAATTTTTCTGAGCCTTTAGTCCATTAGCAGATCCGGTCGGGGTTTCGTTGTGGCTGAAAGTCTTTGTAGAAATCAGTACACTTTTGTAACTGTGAAAGTTCAAGTCCTTGTCATGGGTATTTTCTGTCCTTTCTTTGGTTTTTATGGATTCAACCTGTAGAATATTGGGATGCTGTTTCAGAATAAAAACTTAAAACTGTCCAGAATATATGAAATTGGTCCCAATAGGTGAGTAACTGGGATGTAAATTAGGCAATTAAATCTTTGTCTGGACAAAAAAAAAAAAAAAAAATTTCTTAACATCCTTAACATTTTCCTCCTCATCTGTTTGTTGAAATTTGCATTCCTTTATACAATGCATGTCCCTGCCATCTTCCTTGCATGACCTGCAGATCTTCTTTAGGTGTTAAAATGAAAACAAAACAAAATAAATCTTGAAGTCTTTTCATTGCAGTGATTTTTTAAGTGATAAAACATAACACAACATTAAAAGTGATGTGAAATCGAACTACTTCAATTTTTTTGTAGTAAAGTTAGTAATTTTATTTACAAATACCATATGGACCTCTTGTTTTGCTTTTTCAAAGTACAGTAGTACCGCAATAGGTACTAACTGAATTGTCCTTTCAGAGATTATTTCTAACATGTTACAGTTGCTGCTGCATTCAGACAAGAATTTAACTGATATGACTAGTGGGAAAAGGCTAACTTCAAAACTGGAACTACAGTAATTGATATAATAGTGATAATAATGGATTTTTTTTTTACACACTGAAATTTGGAAATTTTTTTCTTAAAAATAAAGTTTTTGTCAGTGAGAATTTTCAAGTTTCATTCCAGATTTTTCCTAAATTTTACAATTAGTGTCTCAATATTTATACTTAAGAAATTATTAGTGTCTAATCACTACATTGTACACCTGAAACTAATATATTGTATGTCAACTCTGAAAAAGATTTTAATTAAAAAAAATTATTAGACTTTTATTCTCCAGTTTCTTAAGTACTTTTGTTAAACCGGAGACTTTAATTTTGTTTGAAATGTAACGATCATTTTGAGCATCCCAGATCTCTATCCCTTTTATTACCCAAAATAATGGGATGCAGTAGATTCTTGTTTTGTTTCTCATTATATTCTGTTTGAAGAACTAATGAATAATTAAATGATTTTTTTTGAATGTTGAAACAGACAACATACTGAAATCATTTAAAGACTGCATTAAACGAGAATGTTAAATTTTAAAATAATTTAAATGTTTCACAGTTATCTTCCACTTGTATCAATGAGAGAGTCACACAGTACCTTTGTGTTTGAACATCAAATCAATGTTACTCTCCGATTGAAGTCTAGGGTTCTTTCCTTTGTTTTCACAGGTCCGTATGATTTTGGAGGGGTACTTACTAATAGTAACCGGGATATTATAAACGGAGATGCCATCCACAAAAGAAATCAGTCCCACAAGGAAATGCACTGGTATGTATTCTAGTGTCTCCCCCTATTATAAAAAGTATAGATCTCTCCTATAAAATACTAAGTGAAATGGGGACTTTTTCTAGTACTAGAAATATTTTCTCAAGCTACTTAACACTTATTTGGATTCCAGCAATATTTTAGTCTCTGACTATCCCAGGAATTTTAGAATTTTTGGCTGATTTTTTTTTTTTTAATTTCATTGAGTATCTATTATGTGTCAGGCATTATTCAATTACTGGAGCTACGTTAGTGAACAAAATTACAGTTAAGCTGGATGAAACTAAATATATACATAGGTAAATGTTAGGACATGACACATTGTTCTAACGTCGTTATAAGCTTTTTAATATAAGGTCCTATTGATTTGATATAGCACAAATGAACTTAGTTGTATGATTTCAAGTAGAGTTCATCCGTGAAAGTTGCTTTTTCTAATTATAACACATTCACTGGTTGAGCCACTATTGGCTCTAGAGGTTCCCTAGCTGAGAGAGAGCATTCTGGTTTTAAAGGAACCCGTACTTGTTTGAAACTGCATTTCTAATAGCACTTTACATAACACTGTTAACTTTGTATTAAAGAATGGGGAAGGGAGGGCAGAGAGGGAGACATTTTAAATTATGTACATATTAGCTAACAGTCCCCCAAGCCATATGTTGGTGTTGTCATTGACCTTAGTTGTAAATGAAACTTGTATTTGAAATATGTTGAGGTTTGATGCTATTGCTTGTTGACACATCGTTTTATATATTTGTAATTATATTTACATCAATATTTATACATACACACACACACTGCCCGCTAAGCTGTGGATAAAACTCGTACACCAAACAGTGACCTTCTTAAGCAATGCCTCTCCAATGCGTGTAACTGGGCTTAAGCCAGTATGTCTCCTGTGGGCCAGTGAGTCTATATGTTTAAGAAGCACCCAGCTGATTCTGATGCAAATGTCCAGAGGAAACATAAAGAATAGTAAAAGGAGAGCCCTTATTACTGTCTGCAATATTAAGAATGTAACTTGAAATATTAAAAATCTTTAAAATAGATACAGATTTTGAAAGACTCATTGAAATACAAATCTGGTTGTGTTATAACTTTTTTTCAAAACATGTTTTAAAAGAGGGTTTTAAATCCTAGACAAGTACCCAAATGCTGCCTTCTTTGATTTTCAGGTTGTATGTTTAGTCCATCTCTTTGGCTCGAATATTTTGAAGAATAACTCTTTCTGAATTTTTTTTTCCAGTCAAAACTTGTTACCTTGTCTATTCTGATCAATACAGACATTTTTGGTCTTTCGCTTTAATTAATCTTTGTCTCTCAGTGCTACAGTAGAAAGGAGACACAAGCAAACCAAACTGAAGAATAAAGATTCTAAGATTCAGCTGATAGAGTTGTTCAGTTATTCATTATCATCGTCGTTGTTTCCCCAGCCTCCACCCCGGAGACCTCTATCCCTTCACGAGGAAGCCCCTGTTTATCATTGTGGATTCATCCAATAGCGTTGCCTATAAGGTGAGTTCTGTGAGCACTGTTATCCTTTAGACATTATGGCACCCCCCCCCCGAGGTAACCAGTCTTAAGATGTGCCTTTTTATTTTGCTTTATTTTATTTAATTTTACACAGTTTGTATTTAGTCTTTCTTTTCTTTTGAGGTTGTGCATGCTAGTCAGGATCTGGTGCTATGAATAGAAACAAGAAGAAAACGCATGAATGGACACTCAGTGGAAAATAATAAGTCCTCCTGCAGGAAAAAAAATTTCAAGATTTCCAAGATCTCTGGTGGAAGGTTTATTTTTGTTATATAACCCAGAATAATTTTCTCTTATAGAGGTAGAAGTGTGTCGGCAGATTTTGTTTTCTAGTTTTTAGACTTTTTCCCCTTTTACACTCTGAGGTGCTATAGTTTAAGTGAAATTTCTATTCTATGTTATACCATTACAGTCATTGACTATCAACATACATTGTTTTAGATGCACTTATTTTTTTTAAATTTGTGACGATAAGTAAATATATGGCCCTCAATGGTGAAATAAATAACAGGGATCTGACTTGAAAATCCTTTGTTTTATATTTTGCTTTTGAAGCAGTGTTTTTCAGTGATTGTATAAAGAATGCCAGCATCAAAACACCTTAAAGTAGGACATTAGAATTCAAACTAGAATAATTTACGGGAAAGTAAAAAACAGAATTTTTGGAGTCCTTCGTATGTGGTTGGAATATTTCATTAGTGAACAATATGTTCAGAAATATGCCAGGATCTGCATATGAAAACTGCCAATTAAAACTATTTCTGTTGTGAGTGTTCGTATAATTAGATGGAGAAGCAGGCCTTGGTAGGCTTATTTCAGGAGAGGAATGGGAATATCTGATGGCCAAGAGGGCTGACCCCAAGCATGTTTTCCCTCAAATTTTCATGTTTAGTTTCTGAATTCCAAGAGCATCCAACGTACTCTAAATTATTCAGCATATTTCCCACTATTTTGTCAAGTTTAGCATTACAATTTCGATTTTTAGGAAAATTAGCTGTATGCCTTCTTAAATCTTGTGTTTATTATTGTTGCTTTTAACCTTTTTGAGGGGGTGGGAGGTTGCTAAAGGAAAAGTTTTATTGACGATCTCATTTAAACTAATAAAACCAGAAGAGCCGAAGGCATTTGTATCTTCACAGAATTCAAAAGAAGCATTTCGTATCTTTGTAAATGGAAAGGAATCATTAGCTACAGTTTAACGATGTGACAGGATATGTTGATATACCAGATCAGGTGTATTGTTTAACATGCTCCAGCATGCATTTAGAGTATTTTAGTAATTCCTCTCAATTTAATGGACATTATTTGATACATTATTTGGACATTATTTTATAATCTCAAGAATATTTTTCATCATATGTGCCTGCTATGTCCAGAGTCCTTTTTGGATGTAGAATGAGCATTGGATGCTGCTTTTCAAAACACCACTGTGGATACTTGGAAATGTATTTATTTGATTATGTATCATGATTTAATTCTAGATTTTAAGATTCAGAACCCCAGGATAACAGTGGAATAATAGAAAGGGGGATTTTTTGTTTGCTTGCTTGCTTTTGATGGCACATGCGGTTATCAGCCCTCTAAAAAATTAAATTATCCAGTATATACTGATCTTCAGAAATGAAATGGGGAGCCCATATGCAGTAGGCAGATCAGAGAATGGCACAGACCAATTTGGTCTTTTTAAAAAATTAGTACAATTTAATGCCTCTACATTAGCTCTCTGGTAACATATGAAGGCGTCTGATGTTTACTTTTCCCACAAAGCATGTGTAAAAAGTTTTAAACTACCATTTTATAAGTTTTTAATGAAAAAGGAGACCTAGACGACATATATTATTTCTCTGTTATATGTATCTACTTTGCTGTATGTTTTATACATGTGAATGTTTTATGAACATATATATGTCTTCTAAATAACTTTTTCATAGAAACACATTCACGTATATTTCTTCATTTAAGTCGTTTATTTTTATTTTTATGAAAGTAACTCATACATGTAGTAAAGTTGTAGTTCTCAACTCTTTCTATACATCAGAAACACTCAGAGCCCTTTTCAGAATTACTTGTACTGGGGTCCCCAACGCTCATGATTCTGATTTGCTTGACCTGGTGGGGGGGTGGGGTCAGGAGTCAGTCTAATTGCAGTGTGTCTTTAAGTTCCGCCAGGGTGTTACTAAAAACAGCAGTTTCCTGCTCTCTAGTTCTACCTCTATTTGCCTCTTTTCAGAGGCCACTATTTACATCATTTACATCTTTTTTAGCTGATTATTTTGGTATTTAACCACCATTTTTCTAAATAACATGTTAGTATTGGTATTTCTTGATTTTTTCAGTTATAGGCATTATATATTGATATCCCATTTTAAAGGAAAATTTAACTCTATTCTTCCTAGCCCCAACTCACATTTACACCTTTTACATCCTTTTATCCACACTGTAGACTTATATCATAATTTAGATTCATTGACTATTTAGTGCTTATGTTATTATGACTATAAAATGCTTTTAACAGCTATGCCACATAGTCAACTTTTTCTTTCCTATGCAACTTTTATTTTTCCTGGAGCAAATAATTGTCTGTCTTTGTTCCATTTTTTTTTTTCTGAACTTATCACTAATTCAACCCAAATCGCTTCACCAATTGTCTGAATCTTCTTTCAGATTGTTCAGATGCATTAGTCTTAATTTTATCTTCGTGATCAGTTATCTCTCACAGCCTCTACACTGGTGCGCTTCACATATGCTGCACAGCTGTCATCCCAGAATCTCTTTTCATTATTCTGGGAAGTCTTCATCTCTCTTCCATACTGGACCCCATTTCCTTGAATCCTATGTTTTCTTGGACACTTGACTCTCTCATTTTGGTGCAGTATTTCCTATAGTAGCTTCCTGAGAAAGGGTGGAGATGAAGTAAAACATTTGAGGTCTTGCATTTCTGCAGGTGTCTTTAATTTACCCTCATACTTTAATGATGGTTTTAATATAGATTAGAAATTTCCCTTCAGAATTTGCAAGGCATTGCTGCCTTGCATTCTGGCTTCCAGTGTTTCTTAAGAAGTACAGAGCATTCTAACTCTAGATTATTTTTTCAGTCTCTGGGACCTTATACGATTTTCTCTTTGTCCCCATTGTTTGTCACCTTTTTAACAGCATGTCAGCATGTCCGTTTCAGAGGATCTGTGTGACAAGCATGGTCCACATTGTAGCTCTCGCATTTCCACTACAGGCAAGTGGAAATGGTCTTATCTGTAGTAACATAGTATTTATTAGTGGGAGTTAAAAAAAAAAAAAAAAACCTCAGTCACTTCAAACACTTATTTTAGTTCTGCTTTCTTTTCTTTGGAAGAAAAAATTTTGAGTGCTTAAATAATGATGACAGAGCTGGATCCCTGCCAGTGAACATGACTTACACATTTGTCAGAACAGTCATATTTATCTCAACAGCCTCAACCTACTTGAGTGATGGCTGCAGATTGCTGTAGTCTATTAAGGCATTCACCCTCATAAGAAGATTATGTAAGAGCTCTTCTGCCACTCAGCCTCACTCATTTTGTTTCTTTCTTGCTACTTTGAAAGACATTGGCATTCTGCAGTTACCCTGTGATATGCTTACGTTTTGTTTCTTTGTAGTTAACCTATTGGGACTTGTTACAATGATTGAATTGGTAGGTTGGAGTTTTTCATTATTGGGGGGAAATTCTCAGCCATTGTCTCCTCAAATATTGGCTGTGTCCCAGCTTCTCTGATTTTATATATATCATTCTGTCTTCCACATCTCTTGACCTCTCTTTTATTATTTTCCATCCTTTTGTTTCTTTTGTTGAGATTTGGATAATTTCTTCTCATCTGTCTTTCAATTCACAAATTCTTTCTTCAGCTGTGACTAACTTGCTGTATTAAACATGTATTGAGTTTTATATTGGTTATGGTACTTTTCATTTCTAGAAGTTCTAGTTGGTTCTTTTTCAAATAATTCATTGCTCTTTTTATAATTTCCTATTTTCTGTTTTCAAGTATGTTCTTTATTTCTTTAAATTTAATAATCTGATAATTCTTATACCTAAATCTGCTTTTACTGCTTAAAGACAGACACCCTTTGCTATTTTTGTATCCTTGTAAACTTTATCATCTTTGACTGGTTTCTTTTCATTAATCCTTAAAATTATTTATGGGAAATTCACTGAGCCCTAGAATGAAGGTGTTTTCATCCAGGGAGGGTCTGCATATAGATACCTGGAGGCACTCCCATTTGGGGACCCTGTTTTGGGGATTACTTAGGTGATATGAACATGGGCTGCAAATATGCCAGAGGACTGGCTTAGAGCCCTCAGGAACTGTTTTGTGTATTTGTCTCTGCTCAGCCCCAAGAAAATGTTCCTCACTGTCCCCTATGCAGTCCTCGTGGGAGGAAGGGAAGTGCGAAGTTTGGTTTGGTTCATCCTTACATTGAGTGTGTAGCCCTTTGGGATTCTAACAGGGCTGGCTTTCTGTTAGACTCCCATTTTAGGCAAACCCTGAGCCCTGACTTCTGTCGCCTTCTCCAGGGAAGGCCTTTAAAACCTAAGTTCAACTTGCTCAATTGTTTCAGGGCAAAAGAGATCCTGTGTCACATGAGCCTGTTTTCCCAGTCTGGGCTCCTGCTTCTTCCTCCCCTCTCTGACCTCATCTTTGCTGTGCCCCTGGGCTCCATCCTTGTTCCACTTCCTTTCTGGCTACAGTTCATTCCCTTGATGCCCTCATATAGTTTCATGACTTTTCATTACTATTTCTGTGCTGACAGTTTCTGAATCTACGTCTCCAGCCCAGACCTCTTTCTGTTACTCCAGACTCCAATATAATCTAGCTGCTCCACATCTCTCATCGGTCATTTAAATAGCGATCACAAACTTAACATGCCCAAGATGGAATTTCGAGACTTCTTCTACCTCCCGCTTTCCCCATATCAGTTAACTACCTTTATGCTTTTATAGTCATTCACCCCAGCCCACATCCTTGATTTCATACCTGACTCCTCCTTCCCTCACACCCCTCATTCATTTCAGGAAATCCTCTTGGCTCTAACTAATAGATCCAGAACCTTACCACTTCCACTTCTGTCACTCTGGGCGCTGCCTCAGTTGTCTGTCTCCTGACTCATCCCAATAGTATCCTAACCAGTCTCCGCCCCTCTGCCCTTGGGCCCCTACAGAGTGTGCCTGGACTTCAGATCCTGTCATTGCTCTACTCAGAATCACCAAAGGCTCCTCTTCTCAGAACTCAGAGTAAAAGGCTTTGTTTTCCCACCTCACACACCTCCTCCCTCCCCTGGAGTGTGTGTCTCCTCTCTCTTGGCGGTCTCCCTGTCACTCAGCCCTCTTCAGTCACACTGACCTTGCTGTTCCTCAGATGAACCTGGAGGTTTTCTGCTAGGATCTTTGTGTTCTGGTCCCCCTGCCTTGAATCTTCTGCCAAAGACACCCGCATTATTCTTGTGTTTCATCACCTGAAGCCTCTTCGTAGGGTCTTCCGTAATTGCCCTCTTGAAAATTATATGTCGTCTCCCCAGCACTCATTATCCACCTTTCTTTATTTTTCTTAACCGTCACAGTTAGCTTCCATACAGTGCTATGTGCTTCTCTAAGCACTTTACGAATAGTAACACATTTAATCGTTACACAACCCAATGTGTCACCTTTATTCCCATTTCGCTAATAAGACCAATGCACAGAAAAGTTAAGTAATTTGCCCAAGGTCACATATACTGAATTGGGATTTCAACACAATCTGTAAAGCCTATGCGGTTAACAGTAAGTACTTTGTACTGTTTTCCAGTGTGTCGCACTTGTTACCTTCTTTTAACGTCTTTATTTTTTTACTGTGGGTCTCTATCTGTCACCTCCACCCTCATCTAAATGTCAGCTCCAGGAAAACAGGGTTTTTTTTCTTGTTATTATTATTTTTTTTAATCTATTCTGTTTACTGCTGTATTCCTAGCACCTAGAACAATGTCTAGTCCATAGGTTTGATGAGTATTTGTTGAAGAAAAGAGATCTTTAAAAAAGACATGTGTACTATTTTAAAGTTGTAAGATTGTTTAAAGTCTCATAATTCCTGGAAGAGAAAATGTAATGGCCATAAGAGGAAGTCTGAAAAGCCCAGTGACAGGGTATGAAATAGAGGAAAGTGATCATGGTTAATCTCCTCTTTCCCACAGGAAAGGTTCTAGTCCTTTTGAGTTCACCAAAAATATTTTAAACTTTTAGGATCAAATACACAATTCCAGAGCAATGAAAAAGATTGGATTGTCCAAGCCATCCTATTGCAATTTGGCCACAAGACTCATGTGGCCTTGAAAATGTGCTTGGCCTTTTCTAAGCCTCTTTCCTTCTCTGTAAGATAGGTTGGCAACACTGATTTTACAGGATTGTTAAGATTACAGGGTAGGATCTAAGCAGCCTGGGATAGTCCTTGGAAAGTAGTTAGTGCTCATTAAGTGATAGGAATTATTATGATAACAACACTATTTCGAGATAAAAAAAAGCACAAAGAAAACTCCACCTCAGATTAGTTTATCATTATGGATTAGAAAACATTTAATAAAATACTAGTAAATAGACCTGTTAATAGAAAAATGTACCAAAAGAGTTTTTCTGAATTATGTATGAAGGTTAAGTATATGAAAATAAATTAATATTGTATACTATGTCAATAGGATAAATAAGAAAAATCACATGCATTTCTCAATGGTCATTTTGTAATAACATTTAGTACCCATTCTTAATGAGGAAAAAAGTTAGCATATGATGAAGAGCTTCTATATTAAATAGCCAACTCTGTACTTAGAGTGAGAAACATTTAAAAATATTCTTAACTAAAATGAGCAAGAAAAAGAGAATGCCTTCTATTATCATTGTGATTAATGTTGTTTTAGTCCTGACCAGAATTTTGTAATGTTCCCAAAATAATAAAAAATGCTGTTCAGACTAGTAAAAGGTATAAATACTGGAAAGAAAGAAAAGTCATTAATTATAGATATGATTTCATATTTAGAAAATCCAAAGGAATTGCAGAAAGGCTGTTAATATGAATACAAATTCAATGAAGTAGATATGGGGTGACTACAAAAATCAATAGCAATCTTAAGTATGAGCTATAACAAGTTAAAATTTCTTCAATGTATATTCCACTTACATACAATTGCTATAATTTTCTTACATATAATAACATTGAATTCATATAATCTACATATGGGGACAATTATGAGATAATCCCAAAAACTTGCAAATAAAGAAAATAAGATTAATCTATGATAGTTAAACTAGAAAATTAATCATTAAATGAGTTAGAACAGTGACATGAAGCATCCTTAAAGAAACTATTTCCCAGGCCTAAAATTTAAATATAATCTGATAGAAGGGAGTCAGGGATCCCCAAGATCAAGATCAGGTCCCCAGGTTCAGGGGTTCACTAGGAAGACTCACAGGTCTAAGCATAGAGTCATACTCACCACTAAGATCGATTACAGGAAAAGGACACAGAGCAAAATCAGCAAAGGAAAAAGGCACACAGGATGAAGTCCAGGATGCAAACTTCCAAGAGTCCTCTCCGGGGGAAGTCACACAGGACGTACTTAACCCCCCAGCAACAAAGAGGTAACCCCGGTGACGTGTCCACCAGGGAAGCTCACCAGGGACTCAGTGCCCAGTGTGTTTCCTGGGAACTGATCATGTAGGCACCCTGCGCCTGACACGTATCAAAATGCCATTCCCCCAGAAGGAAAGCAGGCGTTCAGCATAAACCATTTCGTGTGCACGGTGTAAGGAAAGTGAGCCACTCTTATCGGTTCTGCTAATGGTGGGGACTCCCCCAAATCTAAGTTCCCAGAAGCCAGCCAAGGGCCACCCTTGTAAGCAGGCCTTTCAAAGGATAGCAGTCAGGCTTGTTATGCTAACTCTTTTTACATAGTGTGTGTGTGTGTGTGTGTGTGTGTGTGTGTGTGTGTGTGTGTGTACACATACATACATATATACATACATACATACGTACATACATACATACATACATACATACATAAAAATACAATCATGAGAGAAGTTGATCGTCAAGGGAAGCAAAAAGGAAACCTCAGGACATAAATAACAGCAGTGTCCATTTTAGTACTATCCAAGAGAGAGAGCATCATGGCCACCAACCCAGAATATGTGGAAGAGTGTTCAAGCCGCCTTACCTGAAGAATGACCCTTAATGTCATTCAGCTTGCTCCTTTTGTTTTCATTATAAGAAATTTCTAATATTTTTTAATTATTTAATTTTTTTTGTATTGGTATTATATTCACAAAATCAGAAAGCATATCGTAAATCTTTCTTCCTCTCAGTCCCAGTTCACTCAATTACTCTCTCTCCCTGTAAGTAATCGCTGTTGTCTGTTTCTTGTTTATCCTTCTAGGAAAAAAATTTAAATGTGCATAAAAGCCAAAACAAATACATAGTCTTTAGTCTTGTTTGCTTTATCAGTGCTAGTAACATGCTATACACAACTGTTCTGTATCTTTTCTTTACTACTAAGACATGTTGGAGATCTGTCCATATTCGTTCATAAAGAACTTGGTTCTTTTTCATAGCTACATAGTATTGCATTGTATAGTTGTGCTATAATTTATTCTACCAGTCTCTTACTGCTGGTCATCTACTGCTCCTAGTCCTTTACTATTACTAACAATGGTGCAAGGAATAACTTAGGCCTTGTGTTATTTCACAGGTTTTAAGAGTATATCAGTAGGTTACGTTCCCAGCTGTGGAATTGCTGTGTTAATGGGATATGCATTTGAATTTAATAGATACTGCCAAATTATCTTCTAAAAAGTTTATACTGTTATATTCCTACCATCTACATGTGTTTGTTTCCCCACGTTTTTGCCAATAGTGTATATTCTCAAATTTTTAGAAACTTTACTAAACTAATAGATTAAAAAGTGATAATTTAGTGTAGTTTTGATTTTATTTGTTATTATCAATAAGGTTGAACATCTTTTCATGTATTTGAACCACTTGTATTCCCTTTTCTATGAATTCTCTGTTCTCTTTTACCCATTTTTCTATTGGGTCAGCAGTCTTTTTCTTATGGGTTTGAGAAGCTCTTTCTATATTAAGGTGATTAATCCTTTGTTCTAGATATATCCCCCAGCGTTCATCATTTGGCTTTCGATTTAGTTTATGATCTATTTTGCTATGCACATGCCTTTGAAGTTTGTATTACTTTTGATCTTAATAGTTATGAAAATCTTTTAGGTTACAAAAATAATCCTTATTTTCTTATATTTTCTTTCAGCACTTTTATTGTTTAATTTTTTACATTTAAATCTTTGATATATTTGGAATTTTTCCTAGTGCCTGGTGTGAAGTATGGAGCCACCTTTTTTTCTACATGACTATTCAGTTTTCCACCAATTTGAACTATCATCTTTCTCATATATACTCAAGTCCTATCTGTTTTGGGGTCTAATTCTGGACTCATTCTCTTCTGTTGGTCTTCTTGTCTACTCTTAGGCCAGGCTTAAAGTATGTTTTAATATTTCATGAGTCATGTTCCCCCTCTTTGCTCTCCTTTTTTAGAGGTTTCCTGGCTAATCTATTTTTTCCATATGAATTTAAGAATTTTTTTTTCAATTGCAGAAAAAAAAATGTAGCTGTTTTTATTGAGGTTGTTTTTAATTTTAATAAATTAGTGTAATGACATCTTTAGAATGGGTTCCTCTCTAAGAACTTAGTATGTCTTTCCATTTGTTCTAGGCTTATTTTTTATGATTTAAGAGCGGTTTTTGGCTGTTTATGTCCTTTTCGCTTCTTTTTAAGTTTACTTTTAGGAGTTTTACCAGTTTATACTTTTACTTCCCATGTAGATCTGCCCTCAGGGAAAAGATATCCCTAATGCTGCAAAGAATATTCTAGTTTGAGCATCAGTTTAATTCTCAGTGTACGTTAACAGATTGACATTCTGTTTTTATATATCATTCTGCGTGAGCAGTTACTGTGATTCACAGTGAGAGATGGGCCCGATCTTCCCAGACGAGTAAGTTGGGTTTTAGAGCCTGTGAGGCTGAGAGCCAGATCGAGGTCTTGGAAAATTCACCCTTGTGAATATACCTTTGCTAGTGTATGTTGCCCAATGGGTGGCCTTTTGGTAGACAGCCAGATGACCTCTCCCGGTAACACTGCGACCATATCTATGCCTTTATTTTAAAAATCAATAGTCATTTAGTAAATGTCACTATTTTAAGAGAGCCTGTTATGCATGGTAGTTATGCATGAATGGCAATCTTTTCAGCTGTTGCTGATGTTTCTGCAGCTGCTGTGAGTCAAAGGGCCCAATCTGTACACTAATAATGTGCTTTGGAAAATTACTCTCTTTGGTCAAACCTTTAATGAACGTTTTGAATTCTTATATATTACAGAATTTCACAAACTTATTTGGACAGCCACTAGTCTGCTTGCTTTCTCCTACAGCATATCCAAAAGCTTTACAAGGTATGTTCTGTCATTACCTCTTATCTCCATAGGTTGCAAGTAAACATTGTCTACATTTTGAATAATGCCGATCTTTGTCTCCCCCACCCATAATGATCACATGTGGGTGAGGCAGGTGTTTCATGGGGCAGGTGTCAATCTAAAACCAAGCCAGAAGCCTTGCCAACCAACCACCAGACTTCTTTAATGTACTACGCGTAGGCCTTGAGATGATTCTCAGAGAAATGGTAAAGCATTCCTGAGAAAGGGTGGTTTTGGTCCCTTGCTCTTGGGGAATTCATGATTTGTGAATTTTAAATTTGTTTTGCAGCTGTTTGTTTTGGTGAGCTTGTCCTCATCCATCTGGCTTGCTGATTTTCTGCATCTCTGGCTACGTATTTTAGGCATCTTTTAAGACTTAAGATTTCTGGTCTAGAAAACCTCTCAGCTTATGCCCAAGAGTTAGGGTACCCTAACTGGCACAACATAAAGGGTTTCTTTTATTCACATTTTTACCTTGTTGTATTTTTTAAATAAAAGAACCTTTTCTCAGTGCACCAGAGAGACAGGTCAGCGTTTTTGCCGTTTCTCGGATGAATGAGAAATGCAAGACCTTTTGTCGTTAATAATTTGTCTTTAGTCGGCAACACAAAATCTGTTTCTAACTCCCAATCATCAAGCTAGGTAAAATACTAAACGAACCTTAACCCTGTTTTAGCAGTACTTGTCACTGTTTCACTATCTCCCTGACCGTGAATAGTGCTGATGTCTCTCTGTGGGAGATGGCATTTTACTGCTACTTCCCAGCCAGAAGTCTGTCTGCTGACATAGTTTGACACAGGAAGTGATGGTCAGCATTTGAATGCCTGAGAGAAGCTGGAGACTTTTTCACCGTTGTTTTAAGGTAAGTTCTACTATTTAACAGGGAAAAACATGTAGAAGTATTAAGTTCATGTATCCAAAAGTCAACTTACTAAGGGATAGAACTTACCTTCAAACAACGGTAAAATTCTCCTGCTGTGAGGACTTTGTTAACCTAACCTGATGCATATCATTTCTGGAGAAGTGTGACCCCTTTCAGTTCTTCTTGCTATCAATTTGTCCTGTCAAGAGGCAGTTTTATTTAAAATTGCATGGTCTAATGGGCTGATACCAAACTCTGAAAGGCTTTGTTGTATATAGTGTAAAAACACAGACTCTAGGGGCAAACTGATTGAATTTGAATCCCATCTCAACCACTTATGAGGCTGTGTGACCTCAGGAAGTTATTTAACCATTCAGTGCCTCAGTTCTTTTCCTGTCAAATGGAGATAACAGTACCTACTTCATAAAATAACTCTGGGTATGTAATATGTATTCAATACGTCCCAACTATCATTACTACTAATGTGCTTAGGTATAATATATACACCCTTAATATTTTTTAGTCTAGTATCTGATCTTTTGTGCTTTAAAGCTTAGATCTCTGATCCCTTAACTGTACCCCTTCTGGGAACAAAACTAGCAGATACCTAAGTATTTGGAATGTCAAGTTAGGCTCCTGTACCTCTGATCTCTAAAGTCTACGGTTCTCTCTACTTCATTGAACATTAACATTTATTTATCAGGTCCAGTGCTAGGCATCAGAGGTAACACTCTGACCAGACAAGCACATTTATGTTTCTCACAGAGGCAGTTGTCTAGAAGATACAGACAACCTAGCATACAAGTACTGTAGTGTCTCATAGGGGAGAAGCACACTTGATACTCAAGAGGAAGTCCTTCCTAACCAGCCCTTGAGAATGAGGAAAGTGGATGAAATGATGTCTAGAATGGACTTAAAGGTTATGTAGATTAGACAGGGGTGGGGAATGGTTGAAAACGGGTATTCTAGCAGAGAAATAGCATGTGAGCCCCGAGATGTGAGCCCCGAGATATGAGCTCTGAGAAGAGGGAGTTTGTGGAACATTTAGAGAAATCAAGAGTAGTTTCTGCTAGGGTAGAGTTGGGATTGTGTGACTAAGTTATGAAAAACCTTTTGTGATTGGTTAAGAGATTATTTTAAATAGAACAGTAACAAGAAAGAGCGTTCAGTTAACCTTGTGTGAAATGCATTGGACAGGAGTGTTGATGGAAATAGGGAGATTGTGGTGGTTGTAGTGAGAACACTGGCTGGTTAACTGGCTTCAAAAGGTACTAAGCCCAGAGAACCAACAGGACTTGGTGATGGTGAGGAAATACCAGAGAGGAAGGAGGCAAGAATGGACATCCAGGTTTCTGGCTGTGGTGTTGATGGAAATAATGATGCTGGATAAGAAGTAGATTTATATAAAAGAGGGAAAGTGATTTTCAGTTTTTGACATGTTGTGTTTAAAGTTACCTTCGAGAGTTAGGTTTAATTTAGTAGTCTAGAGCAAATCTGTTCGAGGGAAGTATAATGGGAGTCGCAAATATAATTTAAAGTTTTCCAATAGCCACATTAAAAAAAAGTAGAAAGAAACCAGTGAAATTAATGTTAGCAGTATGTTTTTTGTACCGAGGCTTTGACCCCGTCTATATTTCACTCTTCACAGTGTGTCTCAGTTTGGACTTGGACCAGTCACATTTTAAGTTCTGGACTTAAGGGGCTCAATCTAGGCTGTCGATAGAGAATCGGGAATCAATAGGCATATAAATGATAACTGAAATTATGGGAGTAGGTGAGATTAGCAGTGGATAGGGCAAAGAGAAAATACTGATGTTTAAGGGGTAGGCAGAGAAAGAACAACTAACTGAAGAGAGTGGGAAAAGTTGGCAATCTAGCACTCATCAGAGAATTCTCATGAACTTCCTGGGATCCAGCTCTGGCCGTATTTGGATGAAGCTTGTTAGTTGGAGTGGGGGAGGGGCAGGCAAAGGAATATGTTCATTTGCCATTTCTCTTAAGGTTACTCGGCTCTATGGTTTGTTCAGCAGAAAGCAGTGTACCTGGGATATATTTTTGTAGTCCCATGCAGAATCTGCTTTGTTGAATTATGGTTTAATGATGTAGCTTTAATTTTATACATTATTAATCTATTAAAATGTTCCTCAAATGTATCTCTTTTGCAAAACTGTTGTTTATATATACATATAACATGTTTGTTATTACAGATCAATCTCAACGAGGTAGCCTCTTCACTCTCTTTTTGAACAATCCTCTAATGGCCTTCCTATTTGTCTCTGGATTGTCAAGCATGCGTAGAGGCCTATGGGAAAAGTGTCAAGAATATCTTCGAAAAATCAACCGCGATATTGCCCAGCTACTGACCCATTCACGTTCAATAGGTACCCTACTAATCTAACTGCACACTTAACAGAACGTACTATGATGGTTTTAAATTGTTTTAAGTTGTTGAAATTGTTTGAATTGTTTTAATTTTTAAAGGTATTTGTTGAAGGCAGGAAAGTTGAGAAGGTTTTCCTGAACTTTTCTTCTCCTTTGAAATGTATTTTCCATTTAAGCATCCTTTTACCATCACCTTTCTCCTCTTTGCAGATCAAGCATTCCTCCAGTTTTTTGGAGATGAATTCCTTCGCTTGCTTCTCACGAGATTTGTCTTTTGTTCAGCCACCATGAGGATGCACAAGATTTTTCGGGTAGGCAAAGAGTATTATTAAGACCAGTTTCACCATTTTTGGTATTTAAGAATCTTATATTGTATTTTACCTGTATTAAATAAAGTTTGAATGGATCCAACATAATATTCACAAATTAATAGGTAAGGTATAAAGATGAACCATGTAAGGCATATCTGAGTATCACCCAATTTAAGAAATAGAACATTTTCATTTTCTTTGAGTCCCCTCTGTGTGTCCTCCCTGATCCTATCTCCCTCTCCAATAAAACTAAAATCTTGATGTTTTATAATTATTATTCACTCGTCTTTAAAGTTTTGCCACATGTATTTGCATTCCTACACAGCATGTTGATAGGTCCATATGGTATGTATTCTTCTACAACTTGCTTTTTTTCACTCACTATTAATATTTTTGAGATTGAGCCATACTGAAGACTGACTAAAGCTTTCATTCATTCATTTTCACTGCTACACAGGATTCCATTGTTTGACAATATATCACAAATTATTCATCTCTTCTACTGATAATGGACATTCGAGGCATTTTCAGCTTTTTTGGTATTATATACAATGCCACTGTGAAGTCTTCTATCAGTTTCCTGGTCCACGTATATAACACTTTGGGGAAAAGATTAGGCAATTCTAGGCCTCATCAGAGAATTTTATCGTGAACTGCCTGTAACCCAGCACTTGCCATATTTGGATGAAATGTGTTCGCTGGAGGGAAAAAGGAATACCTCCTAGTGGAACGAGAGGTCAGATGATGTAGGCATATTCAACTTTACTGAGTAATGCCAAACATTTTACAGAGTGGTTGTGTCAGTTTACACTGGCACCAGCAGTATGTAAGAGTTGCTGTTGCTCTCATCCGTGCCAACATTTGTTGCAGTCATACTTTCTATTCCATGCGAGTCAGGTGGGTGTGAAGTAAGAGTTTGTTGTGGTTTTCATTTTCGTTTCTGGGGTTACTGTTGAGGTTCATATATGTGTTGTTCTTTGTTCTTCTTTGTGAAGAGTGTGTTCAAGTCTTTTGTTTTGCTCTAGGTAGTTTCTGTGTGTTCAGGTAGCTACACAACACTGTTCATTGAGGTTTTAAAAATTTTAGCCATTCTATTTTTCACTTTTATAAGTAGTATTTATATCTTTTCAAATAGGCCTAAACATTTTTTAAAAATCTCTTGCAACTTTTAGTTTTAAAATTTGTTATTTTCTCCCATTTTACTATTATAATTTTAAAATGTTAAAGAATTATACAGTGAATACCTGTATGCATACTAGCTAATTTCCATAGTTAACATTTTGGTATATTTGCTTTTTCACATATTGTACCATTTATCCATCCCGCTTCCGTTCGTCAGGTTATTTCATTTTTGAAGTAAATTTTGAAGTAAATTGTGGACTTCAGTAGACTTTAGTCCTCAACACTTAATTATTCATATAAATAACTAGAATTTTTATGTCTATATATATAAAAATATGTAATTCTTTCTTAATATAAAATTTACATACGGTGAAATGCACAAAACTAAAGTATACCATTAGATGACTTTTGATAAATACATACACCTGTGTAACTCAAACCCTAATCATGTGAGACAACATAGCATCATTACGGAAAATTCTCTCTATACCATTTTTCATTACCCCAGAACAGCTCTCTTTTTATTATTTTTCACTGCAGATTAGTTTCACCTATTCATGAACTTGAATTATACAGTGTAAACCTTTTTTGATCAAGCATATTGTTCTTGAAATTCATCCCATGTTGTTTCATGTATAAGTAGCTCATTCCTTTTTATTAACAAGTAGTATTCCATTGTCTGAATATACCAATTTATTTAGGCCTTTTCCTTTTGATGAACACCTTGGCAGTTCTAAATTTTTGACTGTTATAAATAAAGCATCTATCAACATTCTTGCACAAGTATTTGCACAGACTTATGTTTTGAAGTTTCTTGGTCATTGGATAGGCATGTGTTTTAGTTTTATAAGAAACCGCCAAACTCTTTATTCATAGTAGTACCAGCAACAGCATGGTGAGAGTTTCTCTACATCCTTGTCAACACATGGTTTTGTCAGTCTTTTACATTATAACCTTTCTGGTGGATTTATAATGTTTTCTCATTGTAGTTTTAATTTGCATTTCACTGATGAATAATGATATTGGACATCTTTTCACATGCTTTTATTAGCTATATTTTATCCCATTCTGTGGCTTGCCTTTTTCTTTTCTTAACAGAGGCTTTTGAAGACTAAACTTAAATTTTTGATGAATTTTCAATTAATCAATTTTTTGTCGTTTGTTTTACTATAAAATGTTTGCCTGTCCAAAATGTTTGCCTGTCCTGAAGTGACAAAGATTTTCTTTTGTTTTCATATAGGAGTTTTATAGTTTTAAGTTTTATATTTAAGTCTGCGATGTATTTTGAGTTAATTTTTGTTTATAGTGTACAGTGAGAGTTTAAGGGTTTTTTTAAAAATATTGATATGGAATTGTCCTAGTATCATTTATCAAAAAGATTATTCTTTCCTCCTGAATTATTTTTATTTTTTTTTTTGAAAATCAGCCAACTATATATGTACAGGGATATTTCCGAGCTCCAAATTCTGTTTCATTGATCAATAGCATTTTTCTCCAGTACACTAGTACCTTGATTATTGTAGCTTTAAATTAAGTCTTGCCATCTTATAGTATAAGTCCTCACCTGTAAAATTTTTAAGTGTTTCGATTATTCTAGGTCTTTTGCATATCTATGTCAATTTTAGCATCAACTTCACATCTTGATTGGGATTGCATTTAATCTATGTAATCATTCTGTGGAGAGGTGTATTTTAATAACATTGTCTTCTAATCAATCAATATGGCATATCTCCCTATTTATTTAGGTCTTTTTTAGTTTCTTTCAGCAATATTGTATGGTTCTCATCATACAGGTCGTACATGTGTCATTAAATTCCAAAGTATTTCAAGTTTGAGGATGTATTTTTTTAATTTCTTTTTCCAATTATCTTATGCTGATAAATAGAAATACTGCTGCTTTTAAATTGACCTTGTATCCTGCAGCGTTGCTAAAATGAAGTATTCCGTTAGCTTTTTTTTATACATTCTTTAAGTTTTGTTATGCATAGGATCATGGTATCTTCAAACAAAAACAATTCTATTTCTTTCTTTCCCATCTGTATGCATTTTATTTTATTTATTTTTTTGTATGTGCTTTATTTCAGGGGTAGGTCTTCCAGTAAAATGTTAAATAGAAGTAGTGAGAATGGATATCCTTGCCTTATTCCCGGTTTTAGGGTGAACATATTTGTTTTTTTACCATAAATTATAATGTTAATAGTTGGTTTGTCATAGATGCCCTTTTCCGGGTTAACTGAGCTCTCTTCTATTGCTAATCTGAGAGTTTATATCAGGAATGGGTATGGAAGATTGTAAATTATTTTTATATGCATTAATTGATCTGAAATATATTAATTCTAACATGGTGAATAGCATTGATTGATCTTCTAGTAGTAAGTCAACCATGTATACCAAGGTTAAATGCATTTTGTGATCATTTGTTATCCTTTTGTGTTGCTGGGTTCAGTTTGCTAATATTTCATTATGGATTTTTGCATCTGATTTTATGAATGATTATGATATTTATTTATATTGGTTTCTTCTAATTTTATTATGATGTACCTTGATATGGTTTTCTTTGTTGTGTTTTTCCTGCTTGGGATTCATTGAGAATCTTGGATCTGTGAATTATAGTTTTAAAGAATATTTTCTGCCATTATTTCTTAAAATATTTTTTCTCCCCCCTTTTCTCTTTTTCTGGGGCATCATTGACATATATGTTAGACAAGCTAATATTGTCCTAAAGGTCACTGATGTGCTCTTCATTTTTAAGTCTTTTCTCTCTGTGTTTCAGTTTCTATTTCTGTGTCTTCCAGTTCACTGATGTTTTTTCTTGTGCAATGTCTAATATGCTGTTACTTCTATCCATTTAGTTGTTTATTTCAGGGGTTACATTTTTCTCTTCTCTCGAAGTTCTGTTTGGTTCTTTTAATATTTTGCGTTTCTCCTATTATATTTATGTTTTTATTGTGTCCTTGAATGTATATATAATAACTGAAGTCCTTATCTGCCAATACTATATTCTCTGTCATTTATAGGTTTGTTTTTATTGTTTTCCCTTCTGGTTATGGACCTTATGTTCCTAATTCTTTGTACTCCTAGTAATTTTCTGTTATCCTGCGGATGTTGTAAATTTTATGATGTTGAATTCTAGATTTTGTTGCCTTTCTTCAAAGAGTTTTAGACTTTGTTCTGGCAGGAGTGAAATTACTTGCAGATCTTTTTGACCTTTCTATGGCTTGTTTTTAAGCTTGTGGCTGGGGGCAGATTTAGACTAGAGTTAGTAGCATGAAAAAGTAAGCTTCTTTCAGCCTAATACTAAGAAGCATGATTTTTCTAGGGTCTCTTTCATTTGTCACCTGTTTCAACAGATATTCTCCACTTCGGGGAATGTTTGTTCAGAACTCAAACATCCCCCAGCACTGTGTATGCTAAGAGAATTGTTCAGCTTACAGTAGTCCTTGGTAGTTCTTTTTTTTTTCTCTTTTTTTTAGGGTTTATGAACGTTTCACTTTTGTCACAATATTTAGTGTGGTAAAACAAAAATTTGCTCTGTAACGTGCAATGAGTGAGGACTACAGGAATAAGATAAAAATGAAATTTGAATATGTGAACTGTTTTAGTAAAAGTAGAAAAGTAATCATTTATTTCTTTAAGAAATTTTAACTGTATGACAAATTATAGTTTGCAGAAATTACCAAATGAAGAAGAATTTCCAAATGAGAATTATATCATTCTTGAAATTGTCTCTTTCTTTTGCTTCCATGTATTATAAAATTTGTTTTCTACTATCCCTTTTCTGTTTCTTTGTCTTGTTTTGAACTTTCATCTCCCTTTTTAGGAACTTTTTTTTTTTAATCCTTGCTAATATTCTTAGAAATCTCATCTATCTTCATAGCTTTAATATTCATGCAGATGATATCAGTGTTTACATATACTGCTCAAACCTGTCTGTTGAGATACAGCCCTAAATTTTCAAATTCTGGTCGAGGAGCAGTTCTATTTGTATTACCTTGTTACCTCAAATAAAATATTCCTAAAACCTGAAGGTTATACTATTTCCAAATTCTTTCCTCTTTTACTTCTCTTTTTCGCAGTTGCTCCCAGTCCTTATCCCAAAGTCATACTTTACAGAAATCTCAGTTATTGTTGACATCTCCTCCTTCTATAATTAATTTCCCAGGCCCATTAATTTGACCCTTTCGGTGCTTCTCACATCTTTTTCTTGTTTTAATTAACACTGCAACATCTATTTATTCATTCATTTAACAAATACTTGTTGAAATTCTGTATATGCTATGATTTCCCCCTCTTAACGAGTAGGAATTATATTGTTTCCTCAATATAGCATAGTTCCCAGAAATAATAAGCCCCAGTAAATATTTTTGAATTAACTCACAAAATTAATATATTCGGCTGGATCATATGAAATTGTCATTTCTAAGGTCAAAAAGGTCAAATGTCAGCAATTTCATATGTTCAACAAATATATTACCAATAATAATCATACCATGTGAAAGAGAAAAATACATATTAAGTTATTCCTTAATATTGTTTATATTGATAGTAATATTAATGCTTATCATTTTTTTTTTTTTTCATTAAATTGTAAAACTCGACTTTTCTCTTCTTTACCTATCAGGAAACACGAAATTATCCAGAATCATATCCACAGCTGCCAAGGGATGAAACGGTGGAGAACCCTCATCTCCAGAAGCACATTTTGGAATTGGCATCCATTCTGGATGTTCGAAACGTGTTCTTTGAGAATACCATAGATGACTATTAAAAGAAAAACCCTCTTGTCAAAACAGTTTTTCATTTGCCACAGATTTTAAATGGTGCAGTTTTCTAATGTGGTGACAGACACATAGTGGTGTTACTTAGTTTTTATTTTTTAATTTAGGACCACCGTTTTAAAAAACACGAACTGAAAAAATTGTTCACACTTTTAGGGTAACTGTTTTAAAATACAGTCTTTCAGGTCTTTTAAAAAACTGAATTACTCTTGGAATTTTTATTTTTTTGGTTTCGAGGTGTGGATACTTACCTCCAACATCTAAACTTACACTCAAATAGTCACTATTCTCGCCCTGAGAAGAGTAAAATTATTTATTTTTGTATAATGAGGAAGATCATACTCTTAAACTTGGGCTTTACATGTGTGGATTTGGAAAATGTAATTGTTCACAGAGATGAAACTAGCCAGCATGGACCACCAAACGTCAAGAACAGTCCTGCCATAATATTTCTTTTCATTCCAAGTTAGTAGGTAGAAAATGTGTGATTCTTTGAAGTATAATCAAGACAGTTCTTGAAATCATTTAATTCATTTAAATACTGTAAGAGTTTCAGGATTCATTTTGCATTGGAAAACTAAATCTTTAATTGGGGTCTTGAGATGATAAATATCATTTGGAATGTGTGAGTCCTGTGTTATTATGAGATATGTTGGCATATTTTGTTTTCTTTGTAGCCTTTGAGTGCTGGAAATTAAAAAGAACAACTTTTAAATATTTCACTTAAAAAATCAGATTGTCAGTTTCCAGTAGGAATTCTCTTTAAACTCTTAACTCATGAGATCAGCTTTAAAGACTGCCTAGGGTGAAGTCCGTGGCATACAGTACAGAGTTTGGCAACTTTTTGCCTAGTTCATATTTATGAGACTTCAGAGTCAGAGATGTTACTAATTTTAGTTGGGGGGGGGCGGTCACTGAATTGTTATTTAACCTAAAATGGAAGTCCCTTTTGCATTGACACTTTGGCAATAAGATTTTTTAAAACTTCTTGTATTTAATATTTTATATTCATGCACAAGTTTTTATTTTAATAGGACTCAGTGTATAATATAAATATTTCTGTATTTTTCTTTCCTGTCATCCCTTTTATAATTTCACAGGCACTAGCTATTATTTTTTTCCCCTTCATTTGACTCCACAGTGTTCAAGAAAGTTATGAATCAAAAGCCCTTTTACCTAATTTTCTATACAGGCTCACATTCTACCTCTGGCAGTTCCAGGGGAAATGAAGTGATTGCTTGTGGTTCCTCTTTCCTATGTCCCTAGGGAAATTTTACTGTAATATTTTTGACTTGGTTTTCATTTCTGGCATAGAGAATTATTTGGGTCTAAGTTATTCATATACCTGTTCCAATTTGTTTATTTTTCATCTGAGGTCTTGAAGTTATTGTTCTGGGTTTGGGGGAACTTTATGCTGTTTTATTGTTTTTGTTTATTCTTTTAAACATATTACAGAAAGCTGTGGAAAAGTTATTCTGGAGAGAGGTTTCCTTTGCTAGCAGGTTGTATTTTATTATCAGATAAAAGCTGCTCTCCGTTATTTTCAGTCCCTTAATATACTTCAGAGCTTTCCTTTCGTCTCACTGTTCACCTACAGACTACAGCAATAGACTGGTCTTAGTTGTCTGACCTTTTATTTCAATTCTCCTAAAGTTCTGTGCCAGGAGTGTTTCTAAAAACATATTTTCCTGTTCTCTGATGCTTAAAATAATATTTTATATCCTGAGCTTTATCCTTGCCTGTTTAGCATAAAGAACACTGGTCTGAGAACGAGGAGGCCTGAGTTCTAATCCTGGCTTTCCTAGTAAGTAGCTTTATGCCCTTGACAGGTGTCTTCATATCTCTACTTTTTAGCATTCCCATCTGTAAAATGAAGGTGTTGACCCAAGGCCCTATGCAACTTTATGGTTCTGTAATTTGAACTCGTGGTTCCAAAAGACATTGATTTGCCCACCCCTGCCACCTGGACTAGTTTTCCTGATTTTAGTGTACATAACATTTTCTTTTCTACGTCATAATTTACATAGTTTTTATTCAAGAAAATAGCTGCTCCCACTTAGTTGTTGGAGAAACTAGTGCAGAGAGAGAATCTCCTGAAATAGTAGAGCTTTTGTAATTAGAAATGAATTTATGTAAGAACAAGGTGTCTTAGAACTCACAGCTGGGGCTCAGATGATAACATTGCTCCTTAAACTAATAGTAGTACAAGTCTTTCCTGATAGTTAAAAATCTAAAGTGAACTGAAGTGATCCAGAGAGGAAAACAGCTAGATAATTCTAAAGTATCATTTTATTCATGCCTTCAAAAAATACGTGTATTGAGAAAACAACTATACTCCAGATTTTGTTCTAGGCATTGGGGAAGCAGACAAAGTAGATTAAAAATTCTCGACTTTATGAAACTTCCATTATAGTAAAAGGAGTCAGGCAATAACTGTAATAAATAAGTAATTTATGTTAAAAAGTTTTAAGTAGTATGAAGAGAAAGTTAGAGCATACATAGTAAGGGAAATTTTTTGTTTATTTTGGGGCAAAGAGCAATGTTTAAATGAGTGATCAGGGTAGGCCTCACTGAGGTTCCATTTGTGCAAATACTTCATATTTCTTTGTCTTTAGTTTTTTTTACTTTTTTTTTGAAAGTTTTAAACATACACAGAGTTTAACGAACCAACCCACTACCTAGCGTCTACATTTTAAGGCATTACTTTAATCAAGGAAGAAGAAATGTAAAAGGACAATCACCCAATGGGCTTAAGATGGTGATGGCAAAGACTCATTTTCTCAGTACATACTGTTCCCCTTTATAAATATAAAACTCCTAGGCGCTTTATTTATTTTTAGAATTCAAAGAAATTTAAATATTGGAATTAAGAACAAAGCAATGAGAAAGGGCATTTCTTTCTTTTCAAATTGCACAAACTTCCCCTGGAGATTCTGATACAGTCTCTCGTCTCCCTTAAGAATCACTGTAAACAAAATAGAAAATATAAGACCGCAAGAAGTCAGTTATACACAAAACAATGAAGCACAATGGAATTATTTTTTCTTTCTTTATCCGTGTATTGCTGAAGTTGGGGAAAGCAACTGTCTTCTCTATTTTATAGAAATCTGAGGCACCCCACTCCCCCAAACTGTCAGTTTATTCGTAGCGATAGAGCTAGAACTAAAACTCAAATCTCCTGATCTCAGTCCAGTCTTTCTGGTTGCTCAGGTTGCATTCTATAATGAACAAGACAACAATAATTAGAGATTTATATTTTGGCACAAAGGTTATGGTATTTTTAATATATCAAATATTGAAACCAGTAAATCAGTCATCCCTAGGAAATTTTTATTTATTAGTTATAAAAAGTCCACAAGTTAGACATTTTATCTTTGGTTTTAGCCAAGATATATTCTGTGTGTGCGTGTGTGTGTGTGTGTGTTTTCCTCCTAGGAAGTGGTGCTCTCGAAACCTCTCAAAGCACATAGAATTTATTGTACCCTTTATATTTTTACATAGTTGAAATGTTTTGAGATAATTAAAGCAAAGTGCAATCTAGTCATGACAAATTTTCCTGATCTAGGATCTGGGTTTTAATTTTTTCACACTTGTGGCCGCTGCCCTTTATTTTCTTCTTGCAGTAGAATTTCCTGAAACAGATTAAGTGGATTGAACTGAACTTCATTGAGGGTAAAAGGAAAAGCAACAGATTTGGGTTTTTCTTTCTCAATTATGGAGCTTTCTATAGCATTCTCCAAATTTAGTCTCTGACCTGTGCGACTTAGTAACTTTCTGTCTCTTAGAAGGCATATGGACTCAGTTGAAAATCTTGTACTTAGTTATCTATGGAGACTTGTAATCAGCCTGATATACAGAGAACATTCTAGACTGGAAATATAGTAAGGTACCAAGGTCTGCAAACTTGGCTACAGCTAGTGATTGAGAACCACCTCCCCACACTGAGTGAGTAAAAAGATTTGATATATGAATGGTATGAATCTCCTGGTAATATTTTGGGCATATATTTGATCCTGTGTGTGTGTTTGGAGAGTATAAAGTGTATTTACATTGAGGGCTCTTTTGTTGACTTTATTTATTTGAAATTCTTATTTTATTTTTAATGGCATGTATATATTTTTATGATGCTAAATGCAATCTCTGTGTATACTTTTTTGTACATATGTACATATTTGTAAATATGTTGGTATGCAGTGATACAGTATGTGTATATTATATACCCATACCCATTGTGGGCTGAATTTATTTAAGTTCTGTGAGGACATCATAGTGGCATTGTTCATGCTGCTGTAATTAGGTTGTGGCTGTATCTCATTCATGAGCCTCTATTTTGAGGGGCTCATGTTTGGGTAAAATGGACTAATTTGGAGTTGAAATTAGGGATACAAAGATCTTAACAGAAAGCTGGATATTCTTAGCTTTAAAATCATCCACCAATTTGCATTTAAATTGATAGTAAATTAGTGATGTAAACCTGAAAAAAAACCTAAGTATGTGAAACTGGGACACCAGCAGGTTCTTAAGATGTATTAGTTCTTTATTTTCTTGATCCATAGTTGAATATTATTACTGAGTAGTATTTATATAGAGAATCAAGGGGCTGTAGAAAAAATTACTTTGATCACATTTTAAAATAGCTAGGAAAATGTCATTTAAATAGAGACTATGTTCTTAGTTGCCATTTCAATACCTGATACTGAATTTTAATTTTGTAACAAATTTTTTTTTTCCCACCGGTGTGTCTCATTTTATATCTGTCTCTGTGAGGCAGAAAAAAGGGGCATTAGCTAGGAGAAGGCTTTACCTAGGTGGGGTGGCGTTTCCTGAGGAACAGGAGGTTGTTAATCTGTATATTTGTAGCAGCTCTGATCAATTTAGTCTTGTCTTGGCATTTCCGACTATAGATTTTTCTTATTGGAGTTGCATATCAAAGATGAGTGTGTTCATCTGAGAAAATGCTTCCAGTGAATAAAATGCCTTCAGTTGTATTTCTTTGTCTCTATGAGACCACTTATGTTCTGCAAATTGATGATATATTCACACATGAGGTAGGACTCTTAACATTTTAGGTGTATGGTGTGCTATAATATCTGGGCCTTCAAACCTCTACCAAAGATGACAGGTGGGGGAGGGTAAGAGTAATCAGGTGCAGTGCAAATTTGTGGACAGATGAAATATCACAGAGTATCAGTGTTCAGTTACTCCTGTCTTCACTGGGCATGTTTATTTGCATGGAAATGTGTAGAAGGTGTTTAATATACACTTGAATACATTCACTGCAGAAATTAAGTAGAGATTATTTTGGCATGATAAAATTTGACTGCAAAGCGACTGTTTACCTATTATTTTTCAGAAGATTAAATCTAGCTGATCAAACATTCAATTATCTTAGAGAAGTTAGAGTCAGGAGTCCGTTTAACCACCCCCAAAATATTACATTCGCCTCATCATTGTATTTTTAATACAACAGCCAACTATTCATAATACTTCTCAATTACAGTATTAAATTTAAAATGAAGTTATAAATATTAAAATTTGGTAATGTACCATTTCTGAAAAATCAGTGAAAACGTTCATAGTGTTTGATGTTCTGTTTTAGTAACCAAATCATTTATCACAATTGGAGAGTAGCAGAGCAGATGTTATGCTATTTAAAATTCATGGAACTGACTCAGGCTCAGTGTGGACATTGATTTGAGGAGAGCAGCAGCAATAAGTGCAGTAGATGACATTCACATTGTGGTTATGACCTCTGACTCTAACAGTTGTAAAGCCAGTTACTTTGCAGTTAAATAAGGTAAGAATTTCTTAGAAAACCAAGCACTTTCCCCCTATTCTTCTGTACTCTTATTAGACATTGGCACCTACTCGTGCTGTACCTCTCATTCTTTCCTGGATACTTTGACGACTTAAATTCTTTCCAAAGGCAATTCGTCTTCTTTGATCTAGAATTTCAAAACATAATATTACACTATGTCCCAACTTCACTGAGTTTTTGAACACAGACTTCTCAAGCATGCCTTGTGTTTAAGGAAAAATAATTGATGTGTGAATGGAATCAGTCACCTATTGAAGAGAAGGGTGTCAGAAAGATGATGTAGGGGGCATGCCCTTAATTGGGTAAAGATAAATGTATTACTATAACTACTTTGACGCCATAGAAATATTTCATTCAGAACTCTGTAGAAATGAAATGTTTTCTTAAGCTAAAATTAGTGTTTTTCACTTATTAGTTTGGTGTAATACTTTTGAGAAGAATTCCATTTTTGCATTATATAGTTACTTAATCACTGAAGCACCATTTCTTAATTTGAAAAATTGTTTTTTAAAGTTATTTTTAAAATTAGTTATCAAACTACTCTAAGCAGTATTTTAACAGTAGATCAGAGTTTTTTAGTAGTTTGAAATGTATTAATTCTGCACTCCAGAGTCACTTAATCATACAGCCTGAATTTGGTCCTAGAACAGACTGTAAATTGGGAATATTTTCCTATTTTCGTGGACAATTCCAGTCTATATTCTAAGACAATCATCTTTTTAGGTATAATATTGTTTATTGAGACATTGGTAATTGCAGGGTTCAGATTATTAGTTTCTGATAGGCTTATGGAATGGAAGTTAATAGGCGGAGTGATTGTATCACTTTCAGAATGAGATATAGAGAATTCTAGTTAGCCTTCCTATTGGTCTGCAGTAAATAATATTTAATATGTTATGTTACTGGTATTTTCTCTTTTGAAGCCCTTGTGAATGTCTACTTGTCAACAATTGAAAATTAAGATTAGTAATGTTACAATATGACCCGTAAGTTTTCTCAGACATCAAATCAGTATGATCAACCATTGCAAAATGTGAAATGATCATATATAGTCCTTTATGATCATATAATTCTTAAATTGGATTATTTCCAAACCATAGAGAAATAACTACTGTATTTTTAAAAACCTATTCCTACCCTCTGCATGTTACCAATTTTTTTCTCAATTATAAATATATGTTATGTTATATTAAAAATCTACAAGAAAATTGCTTTAAAGTTTTAGGGCAATAAGAATTTTTATTACAATTTCTTGAAGAATAAGGTTTTTTTTAAAACTCTTGTTTATTTTTTATTAAAAAGAACTTTTAATGATTCAGTAAAATATTTTAGGACTTTGTGTTCATGGCTTTTATAGTTATCTGGATACATTCTTTTTGTCATATAGACCATATGGCTAGTTCTCCAACTATTTTTTGTTTTTAATAAAACTTGCTGTTCAACAGAGTCTTATATTTTGGAGGCTTCTTTTAGTTGAGGTAGAAAGGTCTTAGATATTAGGAAAGGCAGATACAGTAGTCTAACATTTTAATAGTAGAGCTTACAAGGAAAGGAATTTATCCAAATAGATTACCTTCAGTGTGTAGCATCAGTACAAATATTGGTTTCATTAATCATCGAATCTGATGAAGTAGTTGTAAATCATCTCTTACTTGGCTCTAAAGATTATTATCATTTCAGGCCACATTATTTTCTCTGAGCAGTTTCCATTGTAAGGTTGAATATCCTTTTTCTTCAAATCATCACTAAAGATTAAGATAATCAAATAGGAGTTAAAATAAATTATGTTTGATCTTTTTTCCGTGAAAATAATAATAAACCCTATTGTCTATATTATGGCTATTAGGCAGAAATGCCCTTGTTTCAATCATAGCAGAAGTTACATTTGGAGAATATAATTACTTGATTTTCTAGTGGTGTGAAATACTTTTTAAAAATTGTGCTTGTCTGTAACTGAAATGTTATAGAATTGTAACACTATAGGGATTATAGAGTTATATTTATTAGCTCTCCTCACGAGATTGAAGCACAATAATTTTTATGTAACAGTTCTTATCCAAGTGCTGCTAATCTGTCGTGCAAATAATGAAGCTATTTGGTTGCCTATCTAGCTATTCACAAATCACTGTAATCATTGAAACTTAGTCTTGTTGCTCATTTGTATTAAATTTTGGGTATTGTGGGTTAATACTATAGAACAAAATCTATCAACTCAACTCTGTGAGACAGCAAACCATTTGAATTTGTTAGTTTTATGTGTATTATCAGTAGAATAAATTTCAAAGGGGCTATTCACTACCAATGACTAGGGGAAAATTATATTGTCAATCTCTTTTGACTTGAATGTTTGTGGTATTGTAAAAGTCTTGTCTGTTGTGTTTCTAAATTGCTTTAGCCATACATACTCTTAAGGAGGTTTTTCTGTTATGTTCTTTTTCAGCAACCTCTTTGTTTTGTCTGTTATGGTTAATACTTCATAGATTTTAGAAATTGAGAGATTACTGAAACATTTTTTCTTGAGTTCATCACTTTTGACTCTTGTATATGTGATTTGTCATAAAAGATAGCAAGCCTTTCACGAACTACTTCACTAAATGAATTTGAGTAAACACTGTGATTCTACAGAGCAGATTCAGTAGGCCCCTGTCTTTCCAATGTTTTCTTCTGTTATATGGTGCCTACCACCTTGAGGGCGCTTAAATACTACAGGATGGAAAGTTAAACATTGTCGTTTTGATGTTTATTGAATAACCAGATTACAGAATATTTGATTTTTGTTGTGTATTGAAAGCATTTTTGCATTGACAAATGTTCTCTAGGAATGTGACTACATTCATCAGGTGTGAACTCTTGTAAATGAATTTTGTATCTTGAATTCACGTATATATTAAGTGTATCATCAATATAAAAATAAACATTATTTGCTTAAAGTTTTTGGTACTTAAGAATTGTTGACAACGGACGTGCTGAACTGTTTAGAGTTTGCTTCTTTCAGATAATGCCTCAGACATTTTAAACTCTTGCGGTTGTGGATTCAATGTTTATTCTAGTTTGTGTATTTCTCCTGACTCCTAGTCTTGGTTTTTTCCCTTCCCTCCTACTGGTGCTCTGAACTGGGACATGGGGAGGAACGGGCTGTTTCGGGGCAATCCGGTGGCGTTGGGTCGGGAGCAAGCACAACAGCTCCGATGTGGAACGTCTGGCTTGGTTGACACTGAGGAGCCCGGAGACCCGACTAGGCTCTTCGTTTGTATTCTAACTTTGTACAAGGCAGTTTTACCTCCCTGAACTTTCTTCATCTGTGAAAAATTGGGAGCCCATTAGTGGATAGTGAAATAAGTGTATTGGACTGCCACCAGCATGTTTCTTAACGAAATGCAATACATCAAGAGTGCACTATATTAGGGAAACTTCGATGGTGTATAGTATTTGTGTCCCGGGTTGCGATACAAAACGCATAATCTACATACAGTAGGACATAGACCCAAGGCGCGAGGTCACAAGCTTGTGTGTGAGAAGGGAGGCACGGACTTGGAGTGATCACCTACCACTCAGTGACAGAGTGGCTGTGCAGAGTGCGTGGGACTGGGAGACAGGGCAAAGGAATGGAAGCTCCAGGTTGGCCCGGCGCAGCCACCGCCAAGGGTTTCTATCCCGCACGGCACACGCTGAACCCACGGCACCAATTGGGTTTTCTTTTTGCCACGAGGCTCCTCCCACTCCCCCTGCGCTGCACCAACTTTAAAAAAAAAAAACAAAGGAAAGAAAGGTTTCGGCCACCCAGTCACCATTCGCAGGTCGGGCCACTCGCTGACGTGGCGGTTCGACCCGGTGGATCGCCCGGGCTCGCGCCGCGGCCTAACCGGTCCCGCCCAACCGCCGCTCTAAGCTCGCGTGGTCAGCCGCGGGGGCCGCTCTCGGGCGCATGCGCGCGGCCGGGCCTCGGCGCAGCCATTTCCGGCGCGCTGGAGGAAGTGCAGTTCCGGGTCGCTGCTCCGCTCCGCGGCGGGCCGTGGGGGCTGGTGACGCGGGACGGCGTTCACGAGAGCCCCGGAGGCGGGGCTCCCCCGGCTGCCCAGAGAGCGGCAGGTGCGCGGGTGGGGGCCGGGACGCGCGGAGGCCCCTTCTTCTCCCAGTGGCCTCGGTCTGCCCCCAAAGCGGCCTGGACAGGGATGCCCCAATCGGGGGGCGGTACTGGGGTGCTGAAAGGGCGAGGGTAGGGGCAGAGGTGGGCTGCCCGGCACTGGAGTCTGGAGCCTAGGGCTCCGGGATTACCCCCTGTGCCACCTTTGACAAGTCACTCCTCTCTGGGTCTCAGTTTCCCTCCTGTCAGATGGGACAGATGTGGGGTCCCTCCTTTCTTTGACAGTCCACACACGGAAGGGTCTGGAAGGAGCCTCTGTGGGATCCAGACTGCCGTAGCAGGCACCTGCCTGCCTTCCTTGGCGTTAGACAGCTGTCTTTTACTCAATTTAGCAATCCTTTTTCTCAGCGACTTTCTTAGTGCAAGTCAAGGCTCCAGGATCTGACTAGGTAAACTGTCAGAATCAACAGAAAGAAATACTGGCCCTGGGAAACCTTAATCTCATTCAAATTATTTTGTTGAGGGGCTCCCAGTGCGAAGTGAATTTAGGCATCTACTGCAATGAGAGATTCTATCCTTTGTGCCTGTAAGTGAAACTCTTAGGCAAATCACAAATGCAAGGGAGACCAGGGTGAGGGAGGGTAGCCCACTGAGGATTGTGGCAGTGACATGTTTTCATTCTCCCCCTTAATTCTCCTCTCTCCTCTTCCACTCCCCACCCCCAACATTTGGCCTTACTCTTGAAAGGAAATGTCCAATGCATTTTATCTTTTGTCTTTATGCAGAACAGAACGCTTTGACCTCCGATCTGTTTTAAATCTAGTAGATAATCCAGGTGAGTAGGTGGTTTACAGACATTGAAGGTAAAGTTTTTTGAAGAATTGTACAGACTTAAATGGATGATCTGAAATGGTAAGAAATCATTCGTAGATTTTAGGTAATAGAGCTTGAATATCCTCCACAAAAACCTGAGAAGTTAAGGTTGGAACCGGAATGTTAGTGTTTCATACAGCAGAGGGAGGAAAAGACATTTGAATCTCCTTGTTGAATATCATGTAAAACATTCTGAAGAAAAGAAACCTATTTGAGGTAATTTTAATCACCCTTAAAGAGAACCACACAGCATTTTCCAGGAACTGTTTTAAGGATACCTGATACCTGTATAATATAGTTGTCTGGCTTGCCTGGTCTTTCCAGGTTGTCAGCTTTTTCCAGTGAACCAGCTGATTGCAAACCATCTTGGAATATTGGAATGTTATACTTTTCCCCATATTGAGTTACATGTTTTTGTCTTCATCTAAAAAAGAAAAACAAAACTGTAGTTAATATTGGGAGAAGGATTCAAAAGTATTATGTGATGTTAGTGTTTGCCTTGGAAATTTTTACTAATGTGTTATATGCCATAGCCCACATGGTGTAATGAAAAAAAAAGACTTGTGAGTCAAAGTCCTGAGTTCAAATACTATCCCTGCCACTTTGTCACACAATCTTTGGTGGATTACTTCACCAACTTGAGACTGGATTTCCTTATTTGTGTATGCATATGAAGAACCTGAGTGCTTTTTAAATGTTTAGTAATTGTGTTCTATTAAGTATACATGCAAAATGATGAAACTTAATTTTGAAACCTGAAGTTTAACATAGCGACTCAGACATGAAATCACTTCATTGTTTAACATGGCTCTCTTTCATCTGATTTATAGATACGGTGGTGTTGCAACAGGTCCTTGGCCCATATTTAAGGGAGAATGCAGCTAGCTTGGATGTCTGGAACTTTTTAGGCCCCTGTCTCGGAATTCCTGGTTGCTGGCCTAAGGACCACTGTGGTGGTTCAAGAGCTGGTCATCAGTGCAGGATAGCCACACAGCAAGATGTTTGCAAAACTGAAGAAGAAAATTGCAGAAGAGACTGCTGTCACCCAGAGACCAGGAAGTGGTACTAGGATCCCACGGTCGGTGAGCAAGGAATCAGTTGCCTCTATGGGAGCTGATTCGGGAGATGACTTTGTAAGTATCTTCTCTCATTTTTAATATTTGGTACCATCTCAATAAAATTTAAAATAGTATTTCAAGGAATCCTTCCAATAAGTATTTTCTTTTAAAATTGCAATATTATTTGTAGTTTATATCTGATTCTTCCTATTCTGAGGTGCTAAATATTCTCTTTGTTGAACACTTGTACTCTTTTTCCATCTATGTATCTTGTGTATTTTACATTTCATCTCTCAAAATATTTTGGACCTGTTGTTTCTGCAGACAGACATATACTTTAATTGCTTAACAAGACTCTGAGTTGTGTGGAGTTAGCCAGAGTGCACTCTTTTATTGGGAAAATTGATGAAAAGATGGCACTGATGACTTGAGTATGTCCCTTATTTGTAAAGTGCCTGTGGTTGGAAAGATTTCAGGAAACGAAGATGCTGCTGTGTTAGGTTAGGTAAATGTCATGGCTTAGGATTACAAGTATATCTTTGGCATGTGACAGGATCCTCTTTAAGTCAGATAACTTTTTAAAAATGTTTTATAATGCTTGTTATGTGTAAAATAATGTATGTAAAGTATAAAGCATAAAAATAAAACGAATGCTTGTGAATCTGTCACTATCCAGAGAACTAGAGCATTGTTACTGTTCAAGCCACTCGTATGCTCCTTCCCAGGTCCCTTCCCCCTCCCTCCCCTCCTAGATATTGTGCTTATCATTCTCTTGCTTTTAAAAATATTCTACCCGATATGTATGTATTCATAAACAATTTATTTAACATTGTTTATTTTTGAACTTTATAAAAATAGCATGCTATTTTTATAATAGAAGTCTTCTTGGACTTCCTTTTTTTTTTTTTTTTTAATTCAATATGTTTTAAAATGCAGGTGTTACATAAAGCTGTAGTTCATTTATTTTTACTCCTGTATAAGGTTCCAGCATTTGCAAAGCCTTAGTTTATCTCTGTCTGCTCCTGGTGATAGACACTTGAGTTGTTTCCATGGTCAGATGAGTCTTCCTCCTCCTCTCACATCCTACTGAGTCAGATTACATGGCAGAAGCAATTAGGTTATTGGGGCAGAACAATAAGATTGCTAGATCTCAATTATCATTGGTTCCTGTATTTAGTAGGAAATACAAATGCACATTTAATCACCAGGCTGAAGGATATAGTTTAATGCTGAGCTCAGTGGCAGAAGTACCTGCTTTGCCTTCAAGCTAACATGCTAAACGAAAGCTTTCTTCTCGAATGCATTCCAGATACGAAGACTGGCCCGAATTCAGGAAGTACTTTGCTTTGAGACTTCTAAAGTTACCTATTTGAAGTTAATTATATATGTATTCTGATCCTCACTCCTTATCTTCAGACACCTATATCCCACTGCATATATTTCTCCAACCAGATGTTTTCTTCTGTATCTCAGACTCTAAAATGAACAAAACCGAAAATATTAACTCCATTTCCACATGTACCTTCATCCTCCAAAGTCACCAACAAGAAACCTTGGAGGCGTTTTAGACATTCCCCTTCTTCAATTACCGTCCAGTCAGTCAACAAGTATTTGGCTTCCATCTCCTAAATGTCTCAAACTTGCCCTCTGTACTCCACTCACTAGTATTACATTTGCTTCCATTTTATTTCAGGCTGTCTTTGTTTCTTGGACAAAGGTGGTAACCTACCTGGGCTCCCTGCCCCCAATAACTCCCAAAAGCAGATCCATTTGTGTCTCTCCGGTACTTAGAACTCCTCAATGGCTTGTCCATCATTTTCAGGAGGAAGCGCAAACTCATTATTGTAGTATAGTGCTAAACTCTCGTGGTTTTGTCACAGCTTACCTATACGGCTGCATCTCACTCCACTTTCCTATACCCTGTGCTCCAGCCATATTAAACCGACTGTACTTTTTGGAATGGACAGCATTTCTTCATGCCTACAGATGTTTGCATATGCTGTTTCCTCTCTCACAGGAATGTCTCCTGTCTCCTTTCACTTCTGTGTTCCTCAGACAGACTCTGGTGCATCCTTCAAAACTGGGCTCACATGTTACTTCCAGGAAGCCCCCTTGACCCAACCTGCCCCTCTCACCCCCTCTACCCTTTGTCTCTCCTGGCTGAATTTGGTCCCTGGTCTGCTACTTACCTCTCTGTAAGAGCACCTATTATACTGCATTGTGATTGATGATTTGCTTGTTTGTCCCTCCCACTAAAGTGGGAGCTTTATGAGAGGCAGAGTGTAGCAGTTTTGAACTCACGTCAGGTTATGGAGTCAGACTTGCATTTGATTCCCTGCTCCATCATTATGTGACTTTAGGCAAGTTCCTTCAGTTTTCTATGCCTTAGTTTCCTCATCTGTAAAATAGGGATAAGAGCTGTACCATCACTAGGAGGACCCATGGGACTCAGCATGTAGTTTCACTCACTGCTATCATTTATTACAGTGAAAAGATCTAAAGCATAATCAATAAATGGAAAAGGCTCATAAGGCAAAGCCTGGGGGAAAACAGGCACAAGTTTCCAAGAGTCCTCTCCCAGAGGAGTTACATAGGGCACACTTGATTCCCCCAGCAGTGATCTCTGACAACACAGGGTGAAATGTCTACCAGAGAAGCTCGTTAGAGACTCAGTGCCCAGGAATTTTACTGGGAGGCTAGTCATGTGACACCCTCTGCCTAGTATTTACCAACATCCCAGACTCCCAGAAGGAAAACAGGTATTCAGCATAAACCATATTTTCTTGCACAATCAGTTTAGGTACAATGAGCCATTCTTATCAGGAATAGTGGGAACACTTTTAAAACCTAAGTTCCCATAGGTCAACGAAGGGCAAACCTTACAAGCAGGCCTTGCTAAGGATAGCAGTGTCAGGCCTGTGATGTTAACTCTTCTGCATGGCATATAAAACTTTGTAGTATAGCGCATGGCTCTTAACATGCATTTCATAATTAGTAGTTGCTGCACGTGCTGCTGTTATAGGAAAAGACTGTTTTACCACTATTCCCAGCACTTAGCACAATGCTGAGAATAGTATGTCTCACTAAAAGTAATAATCATAGCATCTACTAATCATAGATGATAGGTATTGAAACTAATTATGTGCCAGGCTCTGTTTTAGGAACTTGACAAGTATTGATTTATTTACCCCTCATCATGGTTCTGTGAAGTCGATCATGTTTGTTATCATAGTTTACGGATGAGGAAACCAATGCAGAGAAGTTGACTAATTGGCCCAAGTTGTTACATTTTATAAGTGTTGAAGATGGAACTTTAATCTGGGCCTCCACTTGCAGAGATTTCCTCTTAACTATACACAATACTGAGTCTCAGTAAATGTTGGATGGGCAGGTGGCTGGATGGATAAATAAAGATTTAAAGTCAATTGTTCAACCAACTTTAAAGACCACCTTTATTTTATTATGAGAATAAAATAGAGAAACATGACTAGATATTAGATACTGTTATTTTTTATTTTGTTAGGTATGATAATGGTATTGTGATAAAAGGAAATGTCCTTATATTTTAGAAATGTTTAACAAAGTATTTAGGATGAAATGTCATAATATCTGTTATTTAAAGTACTTCAGTAAAATAAAAGTTGATGAAGCAAGTATGGGAAAACATCAGCAATTGTTAAGACAGGCAGAGAATGTTCATTAAACCATTCTTTCTACTCTTCTGTATTTTTAAAAATTTTATAATCGAAGGTAAAAAGATAAAGCAAGTTATTTATTAGCAACAGTAAGCACTACCCAAAGTAATGGAAGTACCCATATGTTTTAAAATAATGTAGATTGCTAGGGAAAATAGATGTCTTGTTAATATATTGATTTATCGGATGTTTATTGTCTGCTAAGGTTTTTGGTGCATTTTAAAGCTTTAGATTGACACCCCTTTGTTTTCTAGGTGAAGATACTGAAACTATCAATGTCAGTGACAATTTTTTGTCACAGACCATAGTTTGATCCCTTGCTAACGAACCTTCCCCTCTTTATCCCAGGACTTTGCCTTTGGAAAAATAAAGTGATAAAATGTTTTATCACTGAAGGTATATTTTTTTGTAGTATATACTTGGTTGATATATGATCATAATGGATTCATTCACCACCATTTATTCCAATAGCGTGTGTACACACACACACACACAAAATTTATCTGTTTCGCATCTTATATCTCCTTCACATTATAGATGGAGATAGTGTTGCTTCTACTTTACAGATAGAGAAACTGGGACCCAGGGAATTTAAGAAGCTTTTCAGTGATCACAGTTAAAGTATAACCAAACCTAAAATAAGAGTTGTCGCTTTATGGGTCAGTATTGTGGTCGCACATGCTTGAAAACCCATGTATAAATATGAACCTCCTCTTGTGTCTGTCCGAACAGGCTTCTGATGGAAGCAGCTCCAGAGAAGATCTTTCCTCTCAGCTTTTGAGAAGGAATGAACAAATACGGAAACTAGAGGCCAGACTTTCTGGTATGTCCAAGAACTCATAAAAAAACAAAGGAAATTTGCCTTATCTGACCCTCTGTCCCTGTAAAATAGCTGTATAGCATAACCGTGTAGTTACTTTGACATATTTTGATCTTAGTCAAAAAAAGGAGTGATTTATACCCCCTTTGTTCCCTTCTTTTGTTAGTGTATGAAATTGTATAAATTCAAAACTGAAGTTTAAGGTTTAAAAAAATAATAACTTCTGTTTTTCTGCTCTTGAGGTTTCTAGTCATGGATATAAAAGGTATTAAAAGTATATGAAGTATATGTAGAATAGATATGACCATCTTGTAGACATTATCATAGCTTGCTTTCGGGTGGAGAAGGGTAAGGAATACTATTTACAGGAAATTGCCAACACATGTTGAAGTCTTCAACTCTAGAAGGCTTTGGTGCTATGTGGCACTTGTTACAGCTACATATCACCTACATAAGTGGCATTCTAGTCTTTGGGCCACTTTTCAATAGTGTTTCTAATTTCAACACCTGTATAGAAGCCGTAACTCTCATTATGTCTTTTGTGTGCACTTTGCAATTTATACAACTCTCATTATATCTTTTGCCTGAGCAGGGCATCTTTGTGATAGAGTTGTGAGTTCTTATTTTGGTTTCTGCCAGTGGATACATTTAAAAAGCTTTATTCTGTGAAGTGGTCAGTAGCTTTTATGTTTTGTCCCTTGGCTTTATGCCCATTTTATTGGAGTGAAAGCAGTAGACTACAAAATTCACCAAATTGTATGTGAAATATTTGTATTGGTGCAGTTTATCAGAGGTCCCTAGTGTAGCTCGTGGCTACTGGTTAGTGTGTTATCTCATTTTGTCCTCACTGTAGCCTTTTTAGGCTTATTAGCAAGGTTAAGGTCACACAGGTAGTAGGTGGTATAGCTGGAATCCAATCCAGATTTGCTTGATGCTGGAGTCCACGTTCTTAATTACCATCTGCTTTAAATGCAGTTGTTAACCTGTATTGTGAATATTGTCAGTAACAGGTGATATAACTTCACATTTGTTTAATGTTGTGGAGAAAACTATAAAATAATCTGTACTTTGTCTAATACAGAAGGAAGAATAGTTTAGGCTTGACTTAAGGTAGAGAAGAAGGAACAAGGAAGAGAACTGACATTTATTGAGCTCAGTTATATCTTGGGTATTTTCCTACAGGCTTAGTGTGAATAATAACAACAACAGTAGCAGCCACCTTTTATTGAACATTGTGTGCCAGGTTCTTAAGGCATATAAAACACTTAGTTTATTATCTAATACACCTTTTGAGTTAGGTACAATTAATATCATTTGATAAATGAAGAAACTAATACTTAGAATCAATAATTTGCTTAAGGACTGACAAGGAGTTGGGATTTGTACTAAAGCCTGTCTACTTTTCCACTATACCATACTGTATTCTTTGGCACCCGGGGAATTAATTCTGACTTTCACCTTTTAAGTGGCATAGGCAGCTCAGTTCCCGTGTGGAAAGGAAGCTGACTTTTCTAGAACATAAAGTACTTTCGCTATAAAGGCATTACTGTGGTAGCGTGTTTGCAGTTGTCCTAACCACTGTTACTAGTGATATGGATTGTTAGGGGGCTGTTTAGTGAGTTCCCTTTGATCTGTCCTGCCCAGACTGGAAAGGGAAGTGAAAACCGAGATTTGAAATTAAGTAATAAGATAATACTGGTTTTCATAGCAGGGCATTTCTGATAACCAGACCAGGCCCAATTCTTGTTGTTTATCAAGGCTAAACAAATCTGCCTGTTTGTAGTCACCATTTACACCGTGGATGGTTTGTACTATACCTGTTTGCCTGTGTTATTCGTTGTTAATGGGAGCTGTCTGCCTAGCTTTCCTTAACAGGAATGGTTTTCAGGCTGAGAAAGTCGTCATCATTTTCACTCATTTTTTTGTTGAATTAACTTCCTTTCCTGATGTTTGTCCATTCCTGGTATGTGCGTCACCCTCCTCATCCAAGACTATGCTGAACAGGTCCGAAACTTGCAGAAGATAAAAGAGAAGCTTGAAATTGCGTTAGAAAAACACCAGGATTGTACGTATTTTTTTTGTTTTTTTGCTGTTTTTTGTTCAATCTTTTTAGAGTTTAGTTTTTTGAAATGAAACAATAGTATATGGTTAAGTTTACCCATCATAGCTCAAATCTTTATTTTGCGAACAGTATACAGTATTTCTTAATCAGGTTGACATAACATTTGTTTGGTATATAATAACATACAAATCGCCTTTATGTTGCCTTATGGGCTTGCTTCTTAGGAGAAGGTCACTGTGTGTATCAGCTTGTCTCCCTTCAGTTGACCAGTTTATTCATTTTAGTAGAACCTAGTGCTTGGCCTTTGGACCAAGATTAGGAGACTTTGGCTCTAGCCATAGCTCCATTGCTGCTGTGTTCAGTAATTGGGGGAAATCTCTAATTGCCATCATTCCTCTAACAGTAGAACATACATTTTGTTTAGTCTACCCTAAATCATGTTTTCCTTTGGGTTCAATCCAAGAAAGATGCTAACAGAAATAGAAAGTTATTTTCTGTTGATATAATATATGTTAAAATATTTTTAAAGGAAAACAAAGTGAAAGAAAGGATTTTTTGTGCTGCTTTGTTTTGATTTTGGTTTTTGTTTTTGTTTTTAATTCTGTTAAAGTGATAGTAGTCATCACTTAGCAACAGCTTTGTGTTTTCTGGCAACTTACCTAACTTAGTATTCTACCATTGTACCATTCAAAAAGTTACCTTTTGGCATTTTCCTAAATATATATATTTGACTAATACAACAGGAAACAAACAAACAAAAAACTATGATTTTTTACTAAACCCAAAAGATTCTGGGGAGGTTGAGATGGATCAGGTTTTTCCCAGTCTCATAATTCACATATATGACTTGACCTTTTTTGTTAAGTGACAGTTGTAAATTAATCATGTGAGCTGTTTGTCATGCTGTTTCTGAAATATTTCCATATCTCAAATAGAGTCTCTTTGTTAACAGCTTCCATGCGGAAATTTCAAGAGCAGAATGAGACATTCCAAGCCAACAGAGCCAAAATGGCAGAAGGACTGGCTTTGGCATTAGCCAGAAAGGACCAGGTATTTTATATGTGACACTGCCCAAGACAAGTGGAAAGATTTCAAAAATGATGACATAAACCTGGTAGAAAATATTTATAACCTAAGAGAAAAGGAATGCTATGTAAGTTCTTTAAGATTTCACCTGACCTCTGGATAGAAAATTATCAAGAAGCTTTATAATTATAATCATGAAATACATCCAGAACTTGAGTATTGTTATACAATTGTGTAGCTTTGTAAAATGGAGAGGAGAAATAGTGTGTTTATAATCTGATGAGCCCCAAGATAAGGAAAAGGGTCTCTGTCCTCTAAAAACCTATCTCTAAGCCTAGACCTAAAACACTTAGCTTCTGTAGAGGAGAAGATGCTGTGAAACTAGCCATCATACTTGATGGACATAGTTATTAAAAAAACCTAATCACAAATTTTAAGTCCAGCCAGCTAGACAGAAGGGAACTCCTGTAATTTCATTTGAACCATCCATTGAAAGATGGCATTACTGGCTATTACAAGATGAGCATCAAGGTATTAAATGATAATCCTGATTTATTAAGACAGGATCAATTTATTATATTATATTGCATTTAAGAAAATCTATTATTTACCAACAGTAGGTGGAGTGATAGGTTGGTTGGTTTTAAAATATGTATTTGTCACCTAGGATATTTACTGGCCAGAAAAAAAAAAAAAACATTCACCTATACTTAGTGGATAACTATGATATGAGTGTATATAAAGGAAGAAGGTGGATTCTAATTATAGGCACTTGGGATATGGTCTTTTGTACCAGTGGATATTTTTTCCCCGTTCTGTGATTTGTGAATAAGGGACATAATTCCTTTTCCTTTAACTTATATCAGATGGCATAAAGCATATTGGTAAAATCAAGGAAAATAATTTTTAGGGGCTGATGAAGACCTTCCCCTTTAGTAAATTAATTTCTAAACATCAATTGAAGAGTTACCGATTCAGCTGATCCCAACTACCCACTCTCGATAAATTATAGTAATCATAGAAAAACATTCAGGAATAAGCTAAACTGCATCAGAACAACAAACAGAGCTTTGTTTGGGTGCTCTACTTAGTAAAAATTTGCAGCCTTACATTCGTGTTCTAGAATTTTATATAAAATTCATTTTCTTCTTTTAGGACTCTCGACTTTCTTACTATTAGGCCAACTTCATGGTTTTTTTTGTTTATTTTTTGTTTCTTTGGGGTTTTTTATTTTATTTTATTTTTTGCTATTTTGTTTAGTTGGTGGGTTGCTTTCGGGGGTAGGCTGTTTTGTTTTCTGAAAATCTTGATATTACTGATACTCTTCCCTGGAAACTACTTTTTTGTTGTTTCATTCTAGGAATGGTCAGAAAAAGTGGATCAGCTTGAAAAGGTTAGTTCATCTTTATTTTTATCTCTTTATGAGTGTTGGCCTCTTCTGTGGAGATTGGACAATAATTTCTCCAGTACCACCCAGTGGACTGATTGCTGTACCACCTCTTGGAAACAGGGTACTGGATGATTAGACACTGACTTGAAAATCTCATGTCTTTCCCTTTCTTGGTGGACGTGCCCTCCCAATACACTCCCCACCCCTCTCTTACCTTTCTCTGTGTACGTGAAGGCTGATAGGATCCACGTCAGTAGGGCTCCATTGCCCTCTGGCTTCTGATTGGGTTCCACCAGTGGGAAACACCAAAGGAGCCCTGTGTGGAAGAAGAGTGATGAGGATGTTCATTCCTTAGCCTTCTCCACATGGTTGCCTTCTGGTTAGTTGTATCTGATGGCCACAGCTTCAGTTGGACCTTCGGTTTACCCTCTTAACATCGTTTCTCTCTCTGGGTTTCATGTAACCTGTTCATCCCTTTGCCCCTTCATGCTCAACTATTACTAGTACATATTCTTTTTTGGGTTGTCTTATGCTGCCCACAGCTCTGAAAAGTCCTTTTATTTAAACACGTCTCAAAATACCTAATCTGAGTCTGCCATTCGTTTCCTGCGGGGGCCCTGATTGACGCTCTGGTAACATTAGGAGGACTTTTTGGGAGGCCTGGGGAAGGAGGGCATTTCTCCAGGTTCAGCATTGAGCAGATAAGAGAACCTCTTGGCCAGACACAGATGAGGAAAATTGATTGTTCTAACACCAAAGCTCATCTAACATTGTAGGTGCCTAATGTAATGTATTCTAGCTCCCAGACATGAACAGCAGATGAAATTTCAGGCCTACAATTAGAAAAACGTTTTAATTTAAAATAATCAATAGTAGTCTGTGGCCATGCTACCCTGAACAAGCCCAATCCCGTCTGATCTCAAAAGCTAAGCAGGGTTGGGCCTGGTTAGTACTTGGATGGGAGACCACCTAGGAAGACCAGGTGCTATAAGTGTAAAAAATAAAAAAATAAGGAATTGTAAGCTGACAAGGTCCTTGCAATCTGTGAGGTCAGCCAAGGGTTGCCTTACCTAAAAAAATAGAATAATAGTCAACACCCTCAACCCAAATTACATTCTACTATCTTATTCATTCCTTGTTTTCATTGAGTACTCCTAAGTTACTCTTCATGGTAGAAAAATTATTTCTTAGATTGATATATTCAGTTGCCAAATATATTTACTATTAATTTTATTAAACAGCTGAGTTTTATTATTGCTCCATTCTTGAGATAAAACATCAAATTAAACCAGAGGTTTTCTTTATGTGTTCTATAGAAATCTGATTATTAAATCAGCAACATTTATATAAAAAAATTACAAAAAAGTCAGGCTATCACTCAAAGAAATGTGTGCCTGGAGAAAAAAAAAAGCTCTAACCATGGTACTGATGATGGTCTTCTTACATATGGTGGTATGTTAAAGTGTTCTTATCTTAAAAGAAATTTTTAAGGTTACAGCAGTTGAAATTCTCATTGGATTTTTTTTTTTTTTATCTTTTAAAATTATGGTAAAGGGGGATCCATATAGTACTGAACTAAATAAAACCTCAGTTCACTAAGGAGATTGTTCTCTTTCCCCACCACCAGAGGAGGTGTTGGGAAATATTTTAGACCGGGAAAGAGTAATGAGATGCCTATGTAGGTCTTTGAAACCAGGGTGATTTTTGGAAATGATATTTTTAGACTTTTAATTTCTTTTTCAATCAAGAATTGGAAACTACAACAGCAGAGTTTGTCCTTAAAAGAATCCATCATGGAAAGCTATCATTTAGTAAATTATAGCCTGATGATACCAGTCATGTCTAATTTTTGTTTACTAGCTAACTGAACTTGTTCACTGAAATCAATTCTGCTTAAATGCATTGAATTTTTAAAAGGCATTCAGTCTCACTCCAGTTGAGTCTCACTGAAAATAGACATGTAAAATGGATATCTGGAATTGCTAATCAAATTCAAGACTTTAAAGTGTTAAGTAATTGTTGCTCTTCTTCCCTTTATTCACATTTAAAACATTTTTAACTTAAAGAATTTGTAGATAATGCCATATTGCTCATATTACTGTAAAGCTTCCTATTATTAATATATTATTGCCTACTGACAAGAGATTTCCTTAAGATTTTCTTTTATTAAGATTTCTGCTTACATAATATGATTTCTAATGTCTTAGTTGCCTGAGTTGATGTCTTCTTCTTCCTAATAGGAGAAAAGTTTTCTGACAGCTCAGTTACAGGAAATGAAGAATCAGAGTTTGAATCTTTTCCAAAGGAGAGATGAAATGGATGAATTAGAAGAGTTCCAACAGCAGGAACTAAGTAAAGTAAAGCATATGGTGCGCATTTTTGTCTTAGGAGCTAAATGCTAAATAGATTATTAATTACTTAGATTTCATAAGTCATCACTAAGTGCTGATAAACATATTCCAGTAGTCTTTGATATCAATCATATTTATATGTTTTTCAACTTATTAAAGTGGAAGTATTCTGTTTGGAATCTATTTCCTTCTTTCTGTAGCTACTGGGCATATAAGGCCACTTATAAGCTCACAAAAAAATGTTATAAAAGTTTGGCTTATTGGTCCAGATTTTTTTTTTAAATTGTATTTCTTAATAGTGGTTCAGTGAAACTTTATCTTTGTTTCAGCTCTTAAAAAAAGAAGAAAGTCTGGGGAAAATGGAGCAAGAGTTGGAGGCACAGACCAGAGAACTTAGTCACACCCAGGAGGAGTTAAGGACCTCCAGTCAACTGTCATCAGACTTGAGCCAAAAGCTAGAAGAACTGCGGAGACACTACTCAACGCTGGAAGAGCAGAGGTTCTTGCTTGGTCTGTGGGGCCCATGGGAAGTGGTGTTAGTGTAGCTCTGGCCATAGCCTGCCCAACCTTTCCCCGTGACTCACTGCAACACTTTCCGATTTCAGTTCTCACAAAGGCTTCAGGGCTCATTCTTATCTGCCTAGGGCTCAGGACCCCCCACCCTCCAAGCCCTCATTCCCCTTCAACTGCCTAAAGTCGGAACCCCTCCAAGCCTGCCGAGCAATTCAGTGTTTTCTTTTCTGTGCTATTGAGTAACCAAAGATAGATTAGGATTTCTCGCTTTAACCTGGGTGGAATTTTTTTTCTTTGGACTTCTGCTTCAGAGAGAGCCAAGGCATTTTCTCATGGCTAATGTTTGTAGCCCTGATGTATAAAGAAACATTTATATTTTTCCTATGGAAGAGTGTCTTAGATGAGATATCCAAAATTGTTTATTGTCTGCTTTCTTTCAATGAAGAGATCACGTGACAGCTTCAAAAATGGATGCAGAAAATAAGATCACAGCCCTGGAGCAAAAGGAACAAGAGCTCCAAGCGTGCATTCAACAGCTTTCCATTGATTTGCAAAAAGTAAGTAGAGTGCTAGGAGTAGACTCGGCTTCCTAGGCTTCATGAATGGGGTAAACAGTAATTCTATCAGAAATTTCTACCTCCGGATGGCTGATGAAACGTTTCTCATGCCACCCATGTCGCCCTAGTTCCTGGTCTGGCTGGGCTGCATTTCAGATGGAAGTAACCAAATAAGAGTTGCTTAACAGGAGAGATCGTTGTTATCCGGACAGGAATTCTCAATGCACACCATTAGATCCACTCAAGTATGTCTTAAAATATTACATGATGGACCCTGAGCATAAGAAAACATAAGTTTTGGTTGACATGGCCAAAATTGTATCTTTGACATACTTGGCTCTAACCCAATTTGTTCAAAAGAACACATAAATGATATAATTACGATTTGTTTTTTCATTTGGCCAACATACATTTATTGCCCTCCTATTTTAGACATGTACTAAATTCTGAGAATATAAGGATGAACAGTAATATTATTATTGACTATAGGGCAGTGATTCTCAGTGGTATGTTTATCATCATTTTTAGCAGAACAATCTGTCCTGTGTGACTGACACTTACATTGCAGGGCATTTTGCTTTCCTGGCCCTGGGTTCTAAATGTCACTGGTATCCTTTAGGCATTGACAATCCAGCCCTTCCCCTCTTATGACAAAACACCCCCTAGTGGGTGGTACCATGAAAGCTACCCTCATCCCTTGAGAACCAGTAATATCAAGTGTAAGGGAGACTTAGAGCATCATCACAGCACAGTTAGATTTGTATAAACGGAAGTCTGATTACCATTAGCATATTTACCGATGCTAAGTGGAAACTAAGAGGTCATATACCTTGTTCAAAGTTAAACAGTTACTGTTACACAGTAAGCAACAGAGCTGGATTCTAACCCAAATCTTACTCCAGAATTCATGCTTGTTCTACTGGGCTTTTCGTCTCACAGCAAGGCGCACCCAGTAGATAGATCTTACATAAATGAATGATTGGGATACAAGATCTCCACGCTCAATGACCTGAGAATCTAGACACATACAGTGCTTTCTTTCAGAGACTTAACAATTTCATTATGGAACTTAAATCTCCTGTGACCACAAGGGAAAAAAAGACATTTACAACTCAACAAATCCCAAATAAGTGAAATAGATTTTTCAGATTCTAAAGGTATGCCGTAGGGAGAGTGCGTTTCCAGCGCAGGAGTCAAGGAACTCTTCCTGAGGAAACTGGAATTTCAAGGATAGGTAGGACACCAAGATGGAGAGAAGGCATCTGGGGGGTAGGGCTGTAGGGGATAACAGACCCAAAATTGGGGGATTTGAGGGACCCTTTGATATCAATTAGAACCATCCATCCATTTTGTAATTGGGAAAACTTATTGTCCAGATTCTGGTTACACTAAGTCCCCTCATTCATTCTAAAAATATGGTTCGGGCTTTCCCATGTGTCAGGCTCTGTACTGGGTGTTAGAAATACCGTGGTGAGCAAAACGAATACCGCCCTCCTGTTGTGCAACTTGTAGTCTAGAGGGGACATCAGTCCTTAATCAATAGTCACATGAAAGCTTAATTACAAACCGTTATGCGTACTGTGAAGGAAACCGCAGGAGGCTGTGAGATCCTGAGAGGGCATCAGATCTGATTTAGCCTTTGTAGTGACAGACTCCTCTCTTGAGGCAGTAACACCTGAGCTGAGATGAACTGCCGAGGCTGGAGGGAGAGGGATGATGGGAGAGAATTTCAAGCAGGAAAGACCCAGAAACCCTGAGGTCAGTAAAAGGATTAGCACATTCAAGGAACTGGAGGGGTAGCGCACAGAGTAAGAGGGAGGAGTGGGTCTCAGGCTCTGAGGAGGAAGCATCAAAAGGGTTCCCAGTTAGGAAGCCCTTGAGGTTGCCCGGGGATAAGACGGTGGCTTTGGCGAGTGGTGGTGAAGAGAATGGGGGAGCAGGCAAATTTACGAAATAGTGAGGAGCTTGACCCTTTTGCTATTGCAATGGATATAGGATAGGAGCAAGAGAGAGGAATTGGGAGTGATTTCTGGGTTTCTGGCTTAATCAACTGTGTAGCTAATATAGTTGATGGTCAGTCTAAAGGAATACTCAAAGAAAAGGTAGTTTTTTCACGAAGATCAGCAGTTGGAGTCAGTTTTTTTGTTGTCCTTATTAATATTGAGTAGATATAAACTAATATTTATGAAATTAAGGTAGAGAGTATAACAAGGCAATGATCCCCCATATAGCTTCCCCAGGCTAAGAAAAGGGAGAATATATTTATCATTGAGGCTCCCAGCGTACCCTTTGCTAATCCACCTCATCTTTTTCCTTCGTAAGCACTATCCAGAAATTGCTCCATTTCCTTGCCTTGCTTTATAATTGCACCATATTTTATCCCTAAATAGTATATATCTTCATTTCTCATGCTTGTTAACATTATATAAATGAAATTATGCTGTAGGTATTCTTCTAAAACTAACCTTTTGTGCTCAAGTTTGTATTCCTGAAAAATATTCATATGGACACAGGCAGCTATGATTTAATTTTTTCTCAATTGTATAGAATGAAGATACCAGAATTTATTTATCATTCTATTGACAGTGGACATTAGGGTGTTTCTGGTCTTTTACTATTACAAACAAGGCCGCTGTGAACTTTTATCTACCTGTGCAAGCATTCCTCTAGGGTATATTTAGATGTGAAAAAGTTGGGTCAAAAGATATGTACTTTTTCAACTTTACTAGATAATGTCCAGTTTTGTCCCATAGTGTTTGTAGTAATTTACACTCCTAACAGCAGTGTACAAGAGAGATTGGGTTGTTCTGCTTCTTTGCCAAATTACTAAGCTTTTAATTTTTATCAACCTGATAAATATGAACTATTATCTCACCATGAATTTAATTTACTTTTCTCAGATTGCTAATGAAGTCGAGCATCTTTTCATATGTTTATCAATCATTTATGCTCTTCTCTGAAACGCTAGTTCAGATCTTTTGCCCATTTTCAGTGACATGTTCTGTCTTTTTCTCATTAATTGTAGGAATTCTTTATATATATCCTGGCTGTCATGCTCCTTTGTCAGTTATATGGGTTGCAAATGTCTTCTCCCATTCTTGGGCTTGTCTTCACACTATTCGTGGTCTCTTCTGATGAACATACACTCTTAATTTTCATGCAGTCGAATTTATTATTTTAAGTTAATGCCTTTGCCTTTTTAAAGAAATCTTTCCTTACAGCATCATAACACTATTCTCCTATATTATTATCTGAAAGTTTAATAGTTTTGCCTTTTATAGTCAAGTCTTTAATATGCCTAAAATGTGATTTGGGTATGGAAAGGGGATCTGTACCTTATTTTTAAAATTGTTTTGGTACCATTTATTGAAAAATCTGTTCTTTTCTCATTGATCTGCAATGCCAGCTTTGTCACAGTTCAGTTTTCTATATATACTACTGGGTTTGTGAAGTATGCCAGTGCAGCATTTGCACAGTACTTATTGCCTTACTAGCTGTGGTGTGCGGATAAGTCCTAATGTCTGATGAGTCTCACCATCTAGTTCTTTTTTAGGAATTTCTTGAATAATCTTGAATCTGTAGGTGCATTTGGGGAGCATTGATTACTTTATGATGTGAGTCTTCTTATCCAAAAACATGGTCTCTATCTCTCCAGGTAGTCAGCATTGCTGTTTTTTTAAATGACTCTCAGTAAGGGTCTATAATTTTCTCCATAAAAGTTTGTTATCTATTGTTAAATTTATCCCTAGGTGCTTTATTTGTTTATACCAATTCTTAATGGTGTCATTTAAAAAATCACTTTCGTATTCGTTGCTGACACATAGAAATATTATTATTTTTGTATGTTGATCTTTTTGTATAACTGATTAACTCTTATTAAGCTTAATAATCTATAAAGTCTGAGTTTCTTTAATAGTAATTATATTTGTGAATGATGATTTTTTTTTTTTTTCCCCAATTATACCTTTCTTTTCTTTGTCTTATCCTGTTGGGTTGTTTTCTTATTGTTGAGGTTTTTTTTTCCTTATTGTTGAAGTTTTAAGAGTTTCCTTTATATTTTATACAACAATCCTTTATCAAATTTTTTTTTTGTAAATGTAGTCTATGATTTGTCTTCTCATTCTCTTAGCATCGTCTTATGCAGAGCAGACATTTCTAATTTTCATGAGTCCAAGTTATCGATTATTTCCTTCACAAATCATACTTATGTATGTTCTGTATTTAACAGGTCATTAATACTCTAGGTCATCTTTCTCCTATGTTATCTTCACAGAATTTCATAGTTTTCTTTTTTTTAATTATTTATGCCTATAGCACCTTCCTAGGTGGTCTCCCATCCAAGTACTAACCAGGCCCGACCCTGCTTAGCTTCCAAGATGAGACATCAGGCTTGTTCAGGGTGGCATGGCCGTAGACCATGGACTGTGGTTCTACTGGGACACGAACCCAGGACCTTCTGTGTGTAAAGCAGACATGCTAACTGCTACACTATGTAACTACATCCAGAATTTCATAATTTTGAGTTTTACATTTAGGTCTATAGTCCATTTTGAGTTAATTTTTGTGAGGTGTATAAGGTCTGTATCGAGATTAACTTTTTTTACATGTG
>CM053509.1:155463632-155499591 GCA_028627145.1 Eidolon dupreanum | reverse complement strand
GTCAGTGGTGCTGGGTTCTGATTTTGTATCTTCTAAATCTTGTTTTCTGGGAAGATTTCCTGACTATATGTTCTTCTAGAATACAGTTGAGAACAGAGTTTCATGGGAACATGACAGTCCTAGCAGAGACAGAAAAGAGAGGAGAGAGGGTTTATAGTATATTGTAATCTCTGCTTTCACCTGCAGGTCACTGCTGAAACTCAAGAGAAAGAAAAACTCATCACCCATTTACAGGAGAAAGTCACATCCTTAGAGAGGAGACTGGAGCAGAACTTATCAGGAGAAGAACATGTGCAGGAACTTCTGAAAGAGGTAACTGGCTCCCTTTGGGCCAGTCAGTGTTGGTTAGGCAGTTTTGGGGGAGGAGGGGATTTCTTGAAGTCCTAGAGTTTCAGAGCCAGAGAGTCTGCAAACAGCTTGGTGAGAGGAGCACTCCCTCCCACTTTTGATTGTTTTGCTTTCAACAAAACCTCATGTCACCTATGTGGCATGTGTTCCTTAGGGACAGGGAGAGCTTTGTTCAGAGATACACAAAAACGAAAAGCATCCTGAACACCACTAAACCCTGCCTGGTGATTTTACTCCACTTGCCCTGTCTTGTCTTACTGCTCTGCTCGCTTCCCCCTTTTGCACTTTCCTTTGGCCAAGGAAAATAGTTACCATCTGCCTTTGGCTTCAGCAGGAATTGCCTTGGGCAGCAAGCAGGCTCTCCTTAGCTGAGGGAGGCTATTGAGCACACTGACCTTTTGCCGGTGGGGTAGGTGAACTTGCTTTCTAGCCAGGTATGAGATCATTATCTGCCCACATTCTGCTCCTCCTCCTCCTCTTAGTAGACCAACATGGCCTCACCATGACAAAGGTGACAAGGCCTCAGGCCTACATTAGACCCTCACTGTCTGTCTTCAGTCAGTTTCAACTAAATATCTCCATCTCTAGTGCTTTAGGGCTTCCAGCAGCTCTAGCCTAGCCCATATTAGACGTCTCCCGACTGGCCTACCCAGCATCAGTCTGTCCTCCTTCACCCTCTGACAGTCTTCCATGCTGACGACCAAACTGGTCTTCCTAAACTTAAATATCTTCCACAACTCCCCTGCAGTCTACAGTGAGTATAATGTGGGTTCCAGAGTGTAAACTGATTTCTAGAGCTAGAGTACTTAGGTTTGTATCTTGCCTCTACTGTTTACTGGTTTGTGACTTAGAGCAAGTAATGTGACTTAGAGCAAGTAATGTAATCTCTTTGTGTTTATTTTTTCCTCTGTAAAATAGATTTAATGATTGTACCAAGTGCATATAATTGTTATTAGGGTTAAATAAGTTACAATATGTGAAGTGCTTAGAATGAGGCTTAGAACATAGTAGGGTCTCAGTATATTTGAGCTTTTAGTAGTATAATGATTGTTATTGTGCCATCATCATTATTATAAAGTTTAGTCTACATGGGAGTTACTAAGAATTTAGTTAAGGTATATATTTCTGGCCCTACCTTCAGAAATTCTGATTTCAGTAGGCCTGGAGTAAAGCCTCAGGTGTAACCACCACCCCTCTAGGTATGTTTTAATGCCAGTGTTTGGACAACCCCTGTTTGGAAAATATTGCCTACAGAATTAAATTCAAGCTCCTTTCTATAGCATAAAAAGTGTCTAATGATCTGTCCCATTGCCTAACTTTCTAGTCTCATTTCTTGATCTGAGCCCACCACCACTTTAGCTTTTGACAGCTGTGGCTCCCCAGATATCCCAGGCTGCTTCACGCCTTCACTGGTCATCCCTCTGCCTGGATGCTCCTTCCACCTCAGGCCACCTGTGAATTACGAAGCCTCCCACTTGCCTGAAGCCCTGAGTATCCCCTGCTCTGTGCTCCTTCTTTGTGGGCACTATTGCATTCTATTATATAATTTTTTGATAAGTCTTTTGCCCCAGCCTAAAGGTCAAAGGACTGTGTCAAATTTATCTGTATACTTTATGATATGTAAATTATATCTTAATTAACTGAGGGAGGTTTAAATGTATTTGTGTCCCTTGCGCCTTACAAAAATCATAGTATGGTATAGATATCAGTAAATATTTATTCAGTGGAGGAATGACTGTTTTGTCTTACTCTCTTTCAACTTACAGAAAACAGTTGCCGAGCAGAATTTGGAGGATACCAGACAGCAGCTCTTGGCAGCCAGAAGCAGCCAGGCCAAGTCCATTGACATCCTGGAGACTCAGGTACTAACCTCACTCCCAGTGATTGCGATGTCTGGCTAACTTGGTGGATGGCACGATTGTGGCTGAGGATCCACTTGGGTCAGAGGTTTTCTTTTGAAAGGAGTATTTTTGGAATCTTACTTATGTAAGGTTGAGTTAGTCATTTTCTTTCTTCTTGCTACAGTACCATCATTGTTCCACACAAAATTGTCCTTATTTATTTCCTTTCATTCCCATTCTTTTTCCTCCCATAGGAAACCATTCCGACGTGGTTAATAGAGATCCTTCTGTTGTTGGGTTACCCTGAAATGGGTGGCATTGTTTGTGTGCATGTGCGTTTATGTAAATGACACAGCTATGCATGTGTCTTCTCTGTTACTTTCAACGACTCCATCTTCTCTCTCTGTGCACTTCATCATATATATCTACTCTACATTGTATCATCTCCTAGATGATAGAAATCACGATTGCCTTCTTCCTGTCACCGCAGAGCACACTTCAGTGAGCATCCTTATTCCTGTCAGAATGCAGATGACCTAATGTGCCTAACAGGACAGGGATGTTCCAGTAGGGCTGCACCTGGCTTTGCTCCCCTGGCATGCTCGAGGGTTCCTGTATCTGCACCTCAGCCTTTTCCAGCATTGGCATTTCCCAATGGAAATTTTTTGGCCAGTTTAATGAGTATGAAGTGGTGGAAGGGGCAGAGGGTGTCTGTGGAGCCCCTTTAATAGGGGCACTGCTCCCGTTCGCTACAGCTCTCCCCTTATGACCTAAGCGCCTCCCAAGGACCCCATATTCTAATAGCATCGCATCAGGCATTAGGATTTCGGCATATGAATTTTGCGGGGACACAGGCTTTCAGAACATAGCAAATTTAGCTTATTTTTTTTTTATATCTTTCTTATTTCCTGATACATATATTTTAAGGTATATTTTTCTCTAAATATGACTTTGTTTGCTTTATTATAATTCCATTCTCTTTCTGAATATGCACTTTTTTATTGTAGTAAAATTTACCATTTCAACCATTTCTAGGTGTACGTTTCATTGGCATTACGTACATGCACGTCATTGTGCTGCCGTCACCGCCATTATCTCCAAAACTTTTTCATTTTCTCAGACAAATTCTGTACCCAATGAAACAGTAACTCCCCATTTTCTCCTTCCCACAGCCCCTGACAACCGCGATTCTACTTTCTATATCTATGATTTTGACAAATCTAAGTACCTCACATTATCGGAATCGTGCAATATTTGTCCTTTTGGGACTGGCTTATTTCACTTAGCATAATGTCCTCAGGTTTATCCATGTTGTAGCACGTGCCAGACTTTCAGTCCTTTTTAATGCCGCATAAGGCATTGTAAAGCTTTCATTCCATTGTATGTGTATATACTACGTTGTGTTTATCCATTTGCCAGGGGACATTTAGGTGGTTTCCACTTTTTGGCTGTTGTGGATATGATGCTGCTTGAACAGTAGTGTAGCACAGAGCACAGGTTTTTGTATGGGTTTATACTTTTATTTCTCTTAGGTATAACTAAAAGTGAAATTGCCAGGTCATGTGGTACCTCTATAGTTAACCTTTTGAGGATCTGAAATCTTCCCTGAGTTCTGCCTCTAACTGGGTAGATATTTTGGGTAGATATTTTCTGGACCCAGGAGTTTAAAAAACTTAGTTTCAGTCCTGAGTCTACCACTACTAAAATTTACGATCATGGACAAGTAACGTTACTGGTCTCCCATGTGGAGGTACTCACGTTCTTCTCATGGAGTTGTTTCAGTTACATCACGTGACATGAATGTGTCTGAGGAACCACGATACCTAAAAACCCCCTCCTCTCACTGGGCGCCTACTTCTCCTTGAAAAAGCCGCAGCCTTTGTGCTTATGTTTTAATAATAAAGTTCCCCAAGGGCAGACCTTCGTTCATAAACATGAGGACTTTATCCGAGAAATTGGCAAAGAGAGCTTGAGTCAGATAAAAATACCCCATTAGAGAGTGAAGTCAAGCTAAGTGCTAGACAGGGTGTCAGCATCTTGTCCACAGGGCAGCTTTGTGTCCTAGTGCAGGGCCAGGTACGTAGCGAGACTTGGTCAATATTTGTGGAACGAATGAAACCAAAGTTTGTGTCGTAGTAGTAATCTGACTTCTGGGAATCTATCCTGAGGAAGTAATTTAAATCAGGTCAAAAAATTTTGCATGAAAATGTTAATGGCTGAAATATATTTGATGGGAAAACAGAAAACAACCTAATTGCCAGTACAGTAGGCCGTGGTGCAGTAAATTCTGAAATATCCCTTGTGAAAATAATCTAAAATCTGGAGGCTACATGGAAACACAGAAGGAAACTTGAGTGAGGAGGAACAATACAAAATGTTACTAGAATTGTATACAAAGTTATTTTTTAAAATTCATAAAAAATAGACTGGAGAAAATACATTAGAATGATAGTGTTTTATAATAGTAGACTTATGGGTATCTTTTTCTGATTTAAAAATTTTCTGTAGTGTACCTGATTTCTGATTAAAATGAATTTGGTTTTTAAAGCCATTTATGTTATTCCTCAGCTTCTTTTGAACGAAAGGATGCTTCTGTTTCCCTCTCAGGTGAAAGATCTAGAGCAGAGCCTGCAGGCCTCTGAGGAGAAGCTGAAGCAGAGCGCTGACGTGGTGGCAGCTCAGGAGGCTCAGATTCAGGAGCTTGTAAGTGGTGATTGTGGCTGCCGTGTTCTGGGCCCCTGATTCTTTCCCTTTCTGCCTTTGCAGATGCCCCAAAGTCACTCCCAACTTCTGGAATGGTTTCTGGACCTGACTTTAGATACAGTTGTGCTGGATGTGAGCAGGTGGGCAGCTGCAGGTAGAGGGCGTCAAGACCTGCTGGAAGGTCTGAGTCACCCAGAGAGGGAGTGACTGGCTAATTCCCGCCTGACAGCCGGCGGTGAGCCCGGCTTGATTCTGGGAGCTGGCAGTGGTAGCTCCACTGGCACTCAGACTTCAGCTGGCCGCCAGGGCTATGGAGAACAGGTCCAGGCTCTGGGGAGAAGATGGCAAGGGTTTGGCCTGTCATCACAGCCTCAGGAGAGCTGCTGAGTTAGAAACTAGAGAAATAAAAATGACGTTCATTGCATGTGTGCCGTGTCCCAAGAACTGTGCTAGGTACTGTGTGTGTGTGTGTGTTACATTTAGTCTTTGCAGCAGACCCAGGAGGTATGTACGGTTGTCCTCATTCTCTATAGGAAGCAAGCTCAGAAACACTAGGCCATTGTCTCCCAGCTAATAAATGGCAGAACCCTTCATTCTTGAGTCCAAGGCCTTTTCTTCATTGCTTTGTTATACTACCTCCCCGTAGAGGGCAGCACTGAGTAGGGAGGAGGGTAAGAGAGGACTGTGTCTCAGGTCTGACTGTTGCCCAGAGCTGTGCCCCTAGAGCCGAGACCAACCCCACACTCCACTTTCCAAGTAGGCCGGGGCCTGGGGCAGTAGGCAGAGCCTGCAGGTGGGGACATCAGCAACACCCGGGCTGCAGAAGGTCAGAAAGGTCCACCTATCTTTGGACCACCGAGAAACGAGAAACGGAGTGAGGCCCCTGTCGTCACCCAGAATAACTGTTGTCCGGTACCCCGGCAGGCCACTGCGCACAAGGAGAGCAGCCGCGCACAGCAGCAGGCCCTCGCCCTGCAGCAGCAGTGCACGGAGCACATCCGCGTGCTGGAGGCCCAGCTCGCTGCCCTGGAGCAAGCACGGGCAGCCGACCAGGCAGCTGCGGAGCGCGAGGCGGTGAGTGAGGAAGGGAGTGGGCCGGGCTGGTCAGCACCAGATTCGCGCGTGGCTGGGCCGCCAAGTAGTGTGACAGGAGGACCAGCCCGCGCCGGACTGGGAAGCCACTTTTTAGAGTTTTTGTCTTTCCAACAAGATGCCTGCTCAAGAGACCAGATGTAAAAAGGCTGCTTTTCAGAAAAACCACAAACCGATGGGTTTTGTTTTTGTTTTCCCTTGGGTGGCACAGGACTTCTTGACACTTCATGAGCAGCGCCATCAGCTTCTTCCCGCCTTCTTTCTAGAATTTACATTGTTCTTCACTAATGGCTTCTCCTTTTCCCTGGTCCCTCTCCCTGTTCGACAGTCTTCAGAATTAAGTGCCTACTTCTTATGAGGAGTTTGTGAGGTGGTTCTCCCTCCACTCCATTCTCATCTCCCGTGCTTGCAGTGAACAAAAAAAGGGGCAGAGGGGCATTTTTAAAGGTTCCGTATCAAAGAGATAGGACCGTGGCCAGGGGAAATGTGGTAAAGATCTTTTCTTTCAATATGTGCTTTTCTCAATTTGCAGAGAGAGCTGGAGCAAGAAAATACAGCCCTTAAACAAAATAAGAATGAATGCGAACTTTCTTTACAGCATCACCAACTTGAGTTAAAAAAGCTAAAGGTATTTACCTAATTGATTCAGTTTCATGAGAATGTCGTGTCTTTTACTTGGAAGAGTGGAACTAGCATTTGTTCAATAGTTCTGTTAGACATTTGCTAGAAATTGTCACCTCATTAACTCCTCTCGGTGACCCATGACAGTAGGAAGAATAACAACGATTTTGCAATTAATGTCATTGAGGTTCCAAGTGTAAGTCATCTGTCCAAGTCCCATAGTCAGAGGTGATGCTAGTCCAACTTTTCACTCCACAGAGGCCCAGCCCTTCCTCTGTGTGTTGTCAATAGCTGCCTGAAAGTAATGCTGTCAGCACCACCGTTGGCTCTGAAGCAGGGCCTCAGGTCTTCAGGACCTTATTCATTTCATCAGGGACCCTGAACATAAATGAGGAGGCAGTCTCCTGGACTGCTTCCCTTCCCTTTCTGAGAACCCGCTCTTTAATCAGGTGCTGCTCCCTCCGTGTCCTGGACGTAACGATGTGGAGGAGAGAGATTCTGCCACTTATAGGCCTCCAGCCTCCCGGCCCCTTTTGTAGCTGATGCTGGGTTGTTGCAGTAAAGCTGTTTAAATAAACAGTGAATGAGTTTAATAGCAGATCAGCACTGGCAGCACACACAGCTGGTCTGTGTGGCTCTAAAGTCTGTGCTGCTGCCACAGAGCCACATGCAATCGGGGACTGTGGGATTTGAGGCTGCCTGGTGCAGCTCAAGTTCGCAGTGGGAGCCACCAGCCTGCCCCTGGGGATGACTCCCCTGGGAGGCCCAGGGAACGGCTGTTTTGAAAAATATGGATACAAACAATTCTAAATATATGTGCACTTAAAGGAGTGTTTCAAAATGCTGGAAGCAAAGATCGACAGAACTAAAGGGAGCAAGAGACAGATCCATGATCATAGTCGAAGAGTTAGCATGCCCCTCTCTGACGGAATAAGTAGACAAAAAAACAAACAAAACAGAAAACAGAAGGTTTGAACAGTACTATCCACCTACTTGATCTAATTAGCTTTTATGGAATCCACTCCCTAACAACAGCAGAATATGTATTCTTTTCAAGTGCACTGAGAAGACTGTAGGCCAAGTCACAAAACAAGTCTAAATATCTGAGGACTGCAGTCATTCAGGGTATTATCTCACCAAATGATATTAAACTAGAAATCTAAGGTATTGAGAAAATTCTCCAAACATTTTAAAATTAACCACACTTCTAAGGAGCCTGGCTTTTAAGTTATTGACTCTCAGCCCACACCATCCTTTTATATTCTGCTTCGCGATGCTGCACCTGGGACTCTGCACGCCACGTTTCTGCTTGTCCAGCTGGCTCCATGTGAATCCCCGCCATCGGGAGGCTCGAGGAAGACTGGAAGGCAGAACGGGGAGAAAAAGACCTGCTCCTTCCTGTCAGCTTCCTGCTCTGTGAGCAGTGCCGCGTCCAGTTTCTTCCTGAAGCAGCAGCTGCATTCACTTTGCAGTCTTTTCAGCACTTGGGGCTGAATTTACTCACTGTCCTCTCCACCAAGCAAGTGCCAACTGTACAGTGCATCCCTCCCCGCCACCCCCAGAGGTCTGTGCCAGATCTGTGGGGCTCCTCGTCTTAGTCCTAGGGAACAAGTTTAACAGCAGATTAGAACTAAAGAGAGAATTAGTGAAATGGAAGAAAGGGCAGAATGAAATACAGAAAAGGAATGATCAAAGGCATGTAAGATACTTTGAGATGTTCTATCATGTGTCATTGGAGATATTGAAGGAGATAAACAAGACAGGAGCAGTCCTCGAAGAGATAATGGCTGAGAATTTTCCACAATGATGAAAGCCATCAAGTCACAGGCACAGTTGTAATCATCCTTATAAAGCCAAACAGGATATATTTTAAAATCCATACGCAGACACAGCGTGGTAGTAGAAAGAAAACCAATAAAACTAAAAGAATTAGTCACCAACAGACATGCACCTAAAGGAAGTACTAAAGAGCATCTTTTACCTGAAGGAAAATTCTGTATGGAAGATGGAAGGAAGTAAGAAGGAATAAAGAGCAATGATTATTGCAAGTATGTTCAAGAGAAGAAACAAAATCTGACCCACAGTATGTCACTCATGGTCCAATCAGGAGAAAGGAGCCACTTGTTACTGAGAATTTATGTTCTAATGTAATTTTTAGTCCGGCACTGAAGCAGTTAAAAGATAATACAAAAGTAGCAACTGAAGGAAGGAGCTGATTATTTTTCCTGTGGCCAGATTTTTCCAGTCGACTACACCATTCACATGGGCCTTCTGTGTTGACTTCATTAGACCAGCTCTTCAAGTTCTAGGTCCCCCAGCCTTGGCTGAAGTACTGGCTTCTGTGCTTATGGGACAGCTGACCCTCAGTAGTGTGCTCGTTTCTAGAGGGGTTAGTGGGTTGTCCACCGGGACAGTTCTCAGAGGAAGAGAGAGGGCATCGCTGCAGGGGGGCAGCCTGCGCACTGTGGGGCGCAGGAGGAGTGGCTGTCTGCCCTTGCGAGACGGCGGCCCCTCGGCAGGCTTCTCGCGACATGCGCAGCGAGGTGCGAGCTGAGTTCGAGGGCCCAGTCTCCTACCTGTTCTCTGGGTTGTAGGAAGAATGGAGCCAAAGAGAAATTGTCAGCGTGGCAATGGCTCAAGCCCTGGAGGAGGTGCGGAAGCAGAGGGAAGAGTTCCAGCAACAGGTAGGCTCACCTGTGTCCCGGGTGGCACCAGCCTGCCTCCCCATCTGTCCAGGGCGGGGTGGACATTAATCGCAAGAAGGACAGCAGCCACGTGATTCCCTTGATGTCTCTAGGAAGGTGGGAGAAAGTGTTATAAAGAAACCCCCACCCTGTAGGAATGCCCTTTAGACCGTGACAGACAGTTATTACGACATCACCTGAGGAAGAGCCCGTGCCCAGGTGCTCGCGGGCTCTCTCTGCGGTGGGCATGCGGTCGGGCTTCTGGCAGGGTGGGAAGAGCCTCCCTGTGAAGACAGACTTGGAGTCAGGCCCCGGGTGGATCCTCAACAAGCCCTAATTTCCGCGTTGCCTCTGAACAGACTCTAGGGTGGTGACACCCTCCGGGACATCATAGTGAGGTCATGTATAGCAAACTCTGGGCACGTTGCAGGCACTCTGGCCCTGAAGTTCTGGTTGTAACAGCTTGTCGGAAGGTTGGGCAGGGTGGCTGCGTCCCTGGGGGCCCAGTGCAGCCAGAGGGGCAGTGCGGGCAGTTGCCCCCTGCAGGGCGCCTGCCAAGGAGACTGTTTTTAGGGGAGCGGGTCAGCCTGGGCTACGCTCTAGGCTGTGGACTCCAGGGACGGATGGATTCCTGGGGGACCCTGGGGAGTGGAACGTGGAGGTTCCCGTGGAGGAGATGCGGCCTCTGCCTGCTGCCACCTTCCCTCTGGTCGGGTTTTCTCCCCAAGGCTGCTAACCTGACGGCCCTAGTGGACGAGAAGGAGCTGAGCGTGCGGGAAAAAGCCGAAGCGCTTCTGCAGAAAGAGCAGGAGATTCTCCAGCTGAAGAAAGGTGAGGAGCCTGCCCCTGGCTGAGCCCTGTCACCGGTTCCCGCCCAGCACCCCCGCCCTGCGGCGGCCCGTCTGGGAGCAGAACTGGCCGGACTCACGGTGCCCACCCGCCTCCCCTCTGCCCGGCCCAGGTCACGACGCGGCCCTGCTGCACACGCACCAGCTGCAGACCGAGCTGGAGGCCCTGCGCAGCCAGAGGGCAGCGGAGCCCGAGGCAGCCGCCGCGCGGGAGGGCCTGCTGAGGCTGCCGGGCCGGGGGCCGGGGCTGGTGCTCTCCGACGGCGAGCCTCGCGTGAGTGCCATCGGACGGGTCCCCTGGGGCAGCCGTGTGCTACCGGACGGAGGGTGAGGGGCTGGCTGCCACACTTTGCCAGGAGGGGGAGGCAGTGGGAGGACACAGGAGCGCTGGGTTTACCGGCCGGGGTGTGCACATCACTTCCCTGTGCTTCGGCTTCCTTTCTTTAAAGCGGGGGTGGGGGTGGGGGAGGGAGGGCTAACTGACTCGGAAGTCACAAGTCTTGAGAAGCCCCTCGGAGGTGGCAGCAGCTGTTAGTGCTCAGGCGGTAAAGCCCTTTCCTTCCGAGCACACTCAGGAGCACACTCAGTACGAATGTAGCATCTGATTGTCCCTCAGGAGGCGCTGGCGGGCCTCACCGGAGCTGGTTTGCGTCCCAGCCAGCTGCCTGTTAGAGCGGACCAGTCCCACCTTTGGAACAAGTCTGCTCCCCTTCCCCGTGGACCTGTGACTTAGCTTGACCATCACCGGTCCTGGCTCTCAGCTTGCTGCCACCACTCTGTAGGCAGCCTCGAAGGCCATGCAGGACCCTGCGTTCCGACTTCCAGCTGCGGAGGGAATACCGAACGGCGAGGTTGGGGCCACGGATCTGGGGCGGCTACAGGAGGAAAAACAGGACTTGGAGCAGCAACTTCTAGAGAAAAACAAGGTGAGGATGCCCTTCACCTCAGCTGCTTATATCTCTGCTCGGTCCCTTCTGAGAGTTTCGCTGACACCCCTGGGCACCTCAGGGGGGAGGCATGACCTCACTCCTTAGAAGGGCTTCTCTCCGCTTCCCGCTGCTCCTGCCCCCCTGCATTGCCTTCTCCCTTTCACCCCTCCCCAGTTTTCTCCCCTGCCCTCCACTCGACATGACATCCAGAGCATTAGAGTTTGGGCAGTAGCAGGTCTGGGTGTTCCCAGCCACCTCTGCCATCACTAGCTGGGTCCTATTGGACCCATACTGTCTCCTTACCCACGGACGTCCTTTCTACAGCTGTCCCCTTCTGCTGTCCCCGGCATCCTCTCTGCTGTGCCCAGCAGCCCCTCTCAAGCACTCTGGCCTTGCCTTTCTGTGAATATCAAGTACCCTCCTGCCTCAGGGCCTTCGTACTTGCTGAGCCTTCTGTCCAAAAGATTCTCCCCCCAATTACCCTCGCCTCCATTATGGCATTGTTTTGTCAGTGAGGCTCCCCAGCTATCCCGTCAGCCCTCACCTCCAGAACCCCTACCCCGCCCCCCCCCCCCCCCGCCTTGCTCTTTCTCTCCATGCCCATATATCATGTATTTGGTTTCCACACTTTTCCTTCCTGAGAGCGTACATTTCTTGTTTGTTTGTTTATTGGCTATTTCCTCAGCCTTTAGGACAGTGTTTGGCACATAGCAGGGACTCAGTGTTTGTTGGATGAATTAATGAAATGAGCCTAAAACCTAGAAAATCAAGTAACATAAAAGAAAATAGCAAATGTGTTTTTTGGGGGAATGTCCAGCTTCATGATCAAATAAGAGAATGCCAGCTGAAACAGCACATCACCATTTCGTGAGCTGGGGTGTTAGAGGCAGTTAAATGTCCTTGACAGGACTTCCACACTCCTCTGGCCCAGTCCTCCCAACCCTCTAGAGAGACTGGAGATACCTCTCTTGAGAAAACAGAGCATACTATGGCTTTGTTCAAAAATAGAAACAGCTACACAACAAGACATGGGGTGTCCCCTAGAGTTACTGTCACATTAAAAGTGACAATTAGGAAACTCTAGAAAGCTGTGAAAACTCTGATAAATGTAAAATACCATTCAAAATTCTAGCTACTCAATGCAAGAATGGTGACAAACTAGAAGTCCACAGGAAAAACTCATTTTCATACATTGTTGTGAGTCTTTGGAATAATTTTTATTTAAAAATTTTCCTGTATTGCTGGTTATACAGTAAATTTTTTATTGGGAAAACAATGGGAATGTGTAGTAAATTATTTAAGGCTTATAATTAAACTCACTTAAATAGATAAGTAAAAGATATAAAACCCAGTGTCAGTGGGCTATGCAGAAGAACCACGATCTTTTACACTGTTCAAAATAAGCATCGAGTCATGGTGTTTCAGGGCAGCGGCGGTAATGACAAGAGCCATAAATGTAGGTCGGTGTCCTACTTGGGGATCATAGTACATGAATATAATTCCGAAGGGCAGACTAGTCCGTACAGAGGTATTTCTAGCTGTGCTACTTATGGAGGCGTGCTCCGGAGGCAGTCCTGAGGACAGAGACCCTGGGGAGGGTGGGACAGCGGGTGCTCGTGTGCTCTGCAGAGGGGTATATGATGACATGGTGGCCATTGATGGCATTGCCAAGAGCAGGTGTGTGCCCAGCAACTGCATGTAAGGGACAGAGCCCAACGCAGAAGATGTACAAGTGTGATAACACAAGCCTCTCAGGAGACCAGGCAGGGACTTCTAATAGGTGTCTGGGGACCCAAGAGAGCAATCTGTCTGTCCTGTTGTCCTTTGCTCCTTAAAGATGGTGAGATGTACATTTAACGGACGGCTTTTTGCGGGGTGGGGGTTTGTCTCAGACCATAAAGCAGATGCAGCAGAGGATGCTGGAACTCAGAAAGACGCTGCAGAAGGAACTGGTGAGTGCCCCTGTCCTCCCCGCTGCGTGCGCCCTCCCTGTTCTCTGGTTCTCCTAGGGTCCCTCGGTGCCTAGTGATGATGCTCCCAGGTGATTGCAAGGCGTCTCTGGGAGGTCAGATGTTGGCTAGTGGGACAGTGTCCCTGCCAGCTTGAACATGCCTCTACTGTGGCTGTGTGGCCTCAGGCTTGTGCCCTCCTCCGAGCCTGTGTGTTGTCAGAGGAATCAGTGATGTGATGTGTGCGCCGCATGCGGATGGCAGAGTGGCAGACCCTGACATGGGAGGAGAGCAGCACCCCTGCCCTGGCTGGGTGGTCACTGCCCCCAGAGATGAGTCCTGGCGCAGATAAAGGAGATGTCGGAACTCCCGCAGGTGGCCTCTCTCCTTTCAGCCGTCCACCCCGCGTGGAGGGGCTGAGCCTTCTTCAGATGCTGGCGCTTCCTCCCAGGGGTGGCCCTTTCACCTTACTGTGTGCAGGGGGTGGCAGAGGACCAGCAGGTGATCACAGGGTAGGCCAGGCGAATCTCCCTTGTGATTTTAAGACATGTCTTGAGTGGCCGAGTATAACATCTTTCCATTGGTGTTTCAGAAAATCAAGCCCGATAGTGAGCTTTTTGAAGTCCGGGAGAAGCCCGGCCCTGAGATGCCAAACATGGCCCCATCTGTCCCGAATAATGCTGACCTGACTGATGCCCGCGAGATCAACTATGAGTACCTTAAACACGTGGTTTTAAAATTCATGTCCTGTCGGGAATCTGAGGTAAAGGGCGTCCGAGTTGCCTTTTGGGTAGAGTTCCACCCGAGGGCCTGGCTCACGTGCCCGAGCCTCGCATGGCCTCCTACCAAGGCCAGTTCTTCTTTCCTCTCTAGCATTCCAATTTGGCCACCAGTATGGACACTTAGTCATTTTTCCAGCTGGCATTGACCTGCTGATTGAGCAGCAAGCAGGGGCGGGGGTGGGGGGACCTAGAGGGACTGGCTCCTGGGAGGACAACGTGGGTTGGATGCTGAGGCCAGAGGCCAAGGAACCAAATCTGCTTGCCGAGCAGTCCCACGTCCTGCCGAAGAGCAGGGTTGCTGTGTGGCTGTCCTGGTGATCTGGCCAGTCCCTGAAGTGGGCGATGGGGGGGGGAGAAAAAGAACCTGTCATCGCTGTCAACCTCAGAATGGCCACCTGCATCCTCTGCGTGTCCTTGCCCACTGAGCCAGGAGCACACACTAGGGGCAGAACCAGAAAGCTGCCACTTAGCCCCGAGCCACCCCTCCACCCCCAGTGGAGGCGCAGGCAGCAACACTTACTTTGTTTCAGGCTTTTCATCTTATAAAAGCTGTGTCAGTGCTGCTTAACTTTTCACAAGAGGAAGAGAACATGCTCAAAGAAACTCTGGAGTACAAGGTAGGGCTCCCTGGTCTGCTGTCCCTTCCAAAAATGGGGTCAGTGATCCCACAGCAGCAAACGGGAGCAGCCACGGCTGCGCCATCAGCTTAGATAGAGGACACTCTTGGAGGATGAACCTGACTCGGGCAGTGTTCACTGAGGGCAAGCTTCATGCCTGCAGCTCGGTCTCTGCTCTGCTTGACCAACAGACCTCGTTTTCCAAAGCACTTTTATTGATACCACTTCATCAGTTGCCCTAGGTCTGACCCAGCTCTCAGACTTAGAAATATATATATTCAAAAAGTATCTGCATCAATTATAAATAGAAAAAAAATTAAGGAAAACTACGTGTAACTCCACCACCTTGTGCTTATCAGCTCAGATTTCCTCCTGTTTCCCTCCCATGCTTGGAATGAGCTCTGAGCCCTCCAGACGTTACTGCCCCGAGGTCTTCACTGCTCTGCTCACAGCGAGTCAGGATGCCCAGAGGGCAGGATGGGGGTTGCCCAAGGGTGGGGACAGGGCTCTTTCCCCTCCCTCTGCCCTAGTCCTGATTCTCATCTCAGGAGCCTTTCCCGTTTCAAACAGATGTCATGGTTTGGGTCCAAGCCAGCTCCCAAGGGCAGCATCCGGCCGTCCATCTCCAACCCTCGGACACCGTGGTCCTAGATGGAACTACCCAAGGACGGAGCTCCATGGGCTGCCCCATTTTCCGTGAAAAGAACACTGACACACCAGTCTGGGTGGGTTTTTAATCACTGTAACTGCAGTATTTTGTACAAGTATCTAAACATTGTTTACAAGACTTAAGGCCCACTTCCCTGCAGACTGCTATGAACCTCAGGAGGTAGCTGATCCTGTCATTCTGGTCACAAATGGGAGGGTCCTGGCACTACCCACGTTTCCAGTGCTCCTGAAATCCCAGCCCTGGCCAGCACCCATCCACACCTGAGTCCTCCGACTTTACTGTTAGCACGGAAAGCTGAAGCCGTCCGCATCTGGCAGAGAGGAGGCGGCCGATCCATCACGTAGCAACAACTCTGGATGTAGCATGCCCTTTGGAATGATGCCCAGCACACCTGGCTCACCTGGTTCTGCCAGGGAGAGCCAACTCAGTGGGGGTGCTTTTAAAAATTCTCCTTCCCTGTTAGCATGTTGGGGTTCAGATGAGTTAGAAGAGGCTTTTTAACTCTTCCTCTCAAGAAAACATTATTTTACCTTGTTTCTCAAACCACCTTGAACTTTAGATGTATACATCTTTAAGATGCTCTGGGACCAGTGTGGATTAATGAATATGCAGCTTTCTGTCAGTATCTCATTTTACTGAAGAAAACTAGCAAATATATAAAAAGATCATTAGTACCAAATACACTCAATTGCCTTTTTAATGAATGTACTTGTCCTGCATAGGTAAACCACTTTTAACTTTTTTTTATAGCTCAAGTTCTTCGCTGTTATAAACATGTTTTCTGTTATAAAAGCCATTTAATGGCGTTCTTAAAGAAAAATCAGAGCATCAAGAGAAAACGGTTTATAAGGTTGGGATTCCTGCCCCTTTGTAATTCACTGGCATCCTATGGCATCTGCTTCCCTCTGAAGCAGTGGTGGTATTTCATTCGCTCTGCTCTTAATTCTAGGTTGTTAGCACTGAGCAAGCACTAATCACATGTTTTCTACTGTTAAGCACAGAACGCTGTATTCAGAGAGGCAGCAGCTGTCCCTCCCTCAAGCCCTGACCAAAACATTGGAGGTGGTTTGCCCTGTATGTGGAGCCACCAGCTCTCCCTCAACCCTACCCCCAAATATTTAAGATGACAGTACATGTGTGGTGTCCAGATAGCCCCCAGCTGGCTGCAGGACTTGAGAGCATGCAGATGGCTCTGGTAGTGACTGATGAAAACTTGTATTCGTTATTAAAGAAAAGGGAACGTGCTTGCCCTGGATAACCACAATATCGAACAAATCTATAGGGAAACCGTTTATTTAGTTTGAGGAAAGTTTCTCTGGTCAAATAAAAATAGCTGGAGCTCCTAACTCCGTTGTTATCCCATAATGTAAAGTTCTGTTTCTCAATTACACTTAGGGTTAAAATATCTCAGAAAAACGAGGCTGTTGCAGAGTTAACCTGCTACATTTTCACGGGCCTACAAGTAGCAAGGGCAGCATCACCCTCGTCCCACCTGGGCTCTGCCATCCCAGTGACCCATTCTTCAGTCTCCCATGACTCTTCCCTGCCAATGTCTGTCCTGTTCAGAATGCTATTTTCCATTTACCTGGTGGGGACACAAAACAGGAGTCCCTTCTGTTCTGTCATTTTGATGAGGAAGAGGTAGCTTTTCTAACCTGTTCCTGAGTGCTGAAGGTTGGGCAGTTCAGGGCTTGCCACAGGCAGCTACAGCACACCTGTGGGAGCCTGTTCAACTCCGGTTGCCTCACAGCCTCCCACAACCCCGGGCAGGTATAGGTGTAGCTGTGGGGCCCATCAGTCTCTACTTGCTTAGAGAGGATGCATTCTGATTAGGTGTTCCTCCTGCATGTTGAATTTTCTTCAGCTTTAAGAAGAGTGGAGTTAACTATTCTGATTTAATGCACTTTCACTTGTATAAAATTCTGTGAGACAGTATATGACCCTTTATATGAGCATTGGATCTGGATCTCTCCCTCCATGTTGTAAATAGGGATTATATTATCTAAAATTGCTGTAGAAAAATCATTTGTGGTGCAATATACTTTTTGATTAAAGCTCTTCAATCCAGATGCAACTACAGTGGGTTTTACTTGATAGTTTGGTGTCAATATTTCTTTGACTTACTAAATTTAGTATATTACGTCTCATATTCAATACTTCAAGGGCTAAAGAGCATGTGTTTTAGAAAGAATCTCCCCAGATAGGGTTTGCATGAATAAATATATGCAATTTAATGAGCCAGCAGCCTAGGCCTACCTCCCAAGAATGGTGGGGGTTCTGCAGGAGTTGGGAGGAGTGTGTCACTTTGGTCACAGTCTATCTCCAAGGCCCACAGAATGCAAACTACTTATGTACTAAAAAGGAAAGAAAAGCATCTTTGCTCTTTGAAGAGGCTCTTGTTAGTATTTATAGGGAACAAAATGTTCTTTTTATGTCTATAGGCTGACTGCTACCTGTTTTTTGGCTTTTAATTCTTTTAAAAGAACTTGTCAATGTCGCAGTAAAGAACGTTCCTACTACACAGCCAAACCTGGGGTCAGAGATGGTGACCAGGCCTGTCTGAGGCCTATTTTCAAGAAGACTCCAAGTCCAGTCACACAAACTGAAGACTTTTAAAGCCTAGGTCAATTATTGAATGTTTGGCACTTTATTAAATTAAATAAGCTCCAAAATTACATACAAATCAAAGGAGTAAAAACAATAAATACGTATTCAGCAAAACATCTCTCCATAGCAGCCGGTAGCACTGTAGCCCAGGCCTGAGGTACTGCTGCGACGAGGGCTGATTGCCATGCTCGCTCCCTGGGGATGGCTGAACGGGGATGCACATCTGCCCCCTCCACATGGAGTTTCCACACTGAATTTCCAGAACAGTAGACCCCGCATTCATTATCCTTTTTTTTTTTTTTAACATATATGAAACACACTGCAAAGTCTATACTAATAAGCCAAGAGCTTTATTGATGCAGCAGGCACTTTACAATGAACCCAAGAGAGCCCGCCTTCTCTGGGAGGATGGGATGTGTCTGTACAAACCCTCGGGGTTTTCCACTTCAAAAACAAGCTAAGCGCTCCCTTTCACCACAGCGCTTGGATCTGCACCTGCCCCAATCATCCCTCCCCCATTTTAAACAGGCAGTGCACACAGGTACACTTGACCATCCCTGGCCAGCCACTCTGGTAGACAGTCACAATGTCAGTTCTGCATTACTTGTGGACAAAGGCATAGACTTATCAGATCCTGCAAAGGATTTAGGAAACAGTAAGACAATTTCTCCCTCCACCTTGAAAATAAAATACACTTCAGCGGATGCACGTCCTGAAATAGTTGGGAGTTCCTAGGAAGATGGTCCTTTGTCAATCCCTTCTTCACCAGCCTGTGCATCCAAAATTCTTCTCAAGGTAACATGAGTCTTTTTGTTTTTAAACAGTCTTTCTTGCTGTAAGAACTCTTATAATGGAGCCTAGTCCTCCTACTGCTAACGCCTGTGGGGCAGGAAAAGGAAACATGTCAAATGAGACCCAAGGAGACCCATTTAGACAAGGGGGAGCTTCAGCTGGCAAGCCAGGGGAAGTGGGACCATGCACTTGCTGACCTAGGTCCCACCATGTCACAGACCCTCTGAAAAAGGATTATTGCAACAGCGTAGGCACAGTCAGAAGGCAACAAAGCTCACATTGTAGGGACAAAGCCTTGTCCTGGGGCCAAAGGTCCAGGAATTCCTAATTGTTCAGGCCAGTAGAACTGGGCTTAACAGTTACAAGCGCACACAGGAGAACCCCCACCCCCCAATTTCCCTTTTGACAAGCTCATTGTTTCCAGCCTGCTGCACTGCCCCAGGCACTTAAGACACTAGGTCATCACAGCTGCCTTCCTGAGCCCTCATTAGAAATGCCACCAGGGTTGAGCATCAAGCTGCCTAAAAGGGGCTCAAGAGCTTGGTCTCCACAACCCCCACCTACTAAGACCAAGAGCTCACCTTCCAACCAAGTAGGCAGAGGACACCCACCAGCAGTACCAAAGGCCACGGCCCCAGCCCCGCACCACTCGAGTGAGTCTTCTCAGTTAGAGGACCACTCCCTTAAAATCACTGGGGCCTTTCGGGGAGGACGCTGTTAGTGACAGCCTGACCCTCCTGTGATGGTGGGTGTGCTTCCCGTAGTTCGACAGGGCAAGGGGACACAGGCTTGACGAACGGCTTTGCTCTTGTACCAACCCGAGCAAAGGACAGGCACAGCTTTTTCTGCTTCAGGTAGATGAAGACCCTTTTAAGTGACTGTCAAGGTTTCTGCCACTGCCCACTCTGGCCTGGTGAGGCTGAGGCCTGAGCAGGAAGCCCTTAGGGCTAGCTGGAAGGCTCGGCCTGCATTCCTAAGACCCTCCCAACCACCAACTCCACCAATGCAAAGTATTATGAAGCCCCAGCCACCAACAAGCCTGCCCGCCTGCCATCTGGGACGCCCCGTCCACAGTATCATGCCACGGTACCTGCCCCTATGACCTGCCTGGCATAAATCAGCAGCTAAAGCAGCTGTGATTACCAGAAACAGTGGACCCCTACCAGGTGCTTCCCTGGCAGAGGTAGGTGATCAGATGTCCCAGGTGGCTTCCGGCATGGGACAGTCTTTGTTCTCATATACCTATCAGCCTATCCTCTTGTTCTGGAAACTGGCCTGCTGATTTGAACCCTGGGGTTGGGGTGAGTCAGCTGGCTGCCTACATGGGCAAAGTGTTCACATACCTTTTCATGCCACTGGAGTAACACTGCGCTGCTATTTTCTGTGGGCTTCTCAAACCCTTTATAAATGTACTTCATTAGCAAGTCAATGCCATTTCTGTCCAGTGACTGCACAGCCTGCTCAATTTCGCTGCTCTTAAAATTTGTAAGCACTTTCAGCACCACACCCTGGGCTCGTTCCTACAGAGGAAAGAGAAAGGGAGTGAGGCCCAGAGCCACAGCCCAGGCACATCCACGCCCCCCACCGCAGACAAGAAACACTAAACCAAGGGATCAGAACTGAACACAGTACAATTTCTAATTTGTCTGAGACGGTTAAAAAAAAAAAAACACACACAAAAAATGGGCAGAAATTCTCTTTCTGATTTAAATTACAAAGTATCCCTTATTTATGCAAATAAGTTATCCCACTACTTGGGGGAAATGACTGGTTTACTGGGGAGAAGCATCACTATATTTTTATGATGACACTGGCAAGGCCTAGACGCCACAGGATCACAGCTATGGAAGTCTATTTTTTTTTATTATTTTTTAATTAGAGTTGACATTCAATATTTTATATTAGTTTCAGGTGTACAGCATAATGATTAGTGGAGATCCATTTTTTTTAAAAAACAGGTTTATCTGGCTGCAGCTTCTCTCTGCATTCACCCCCAGCAAGAGGTGCCATTTCCCCCCAGACCAGTGAGGTCTGCTGATTACATCAAGATGCTGTCACAAGATGGAAAAATCCCAGCTTCACAGAGACCCCTTTCCCTGGACCAAATTTTAGGCTCAGTGATGAAATGTTAGCCTCAGTGATACAGTAAGCAGAAACTCTATCTTCTCACCTAGTTTTTTAAAGTCAGGAAATCCTAAAAGCAGTGAAAATCCTTATGCAAATAAAGCCTGTTCAATAGCGTAGAAAAGCATAACTCTGCTAAGTGCCACATGGCAAGCTAATTTATAGTTTTGCTAATCAGCAAGGGTTGGGCTGACTTCTCACCCCATAAGGCCCAGGGGAGGAGTGATCGTTTCTTTGGGGAGCTTTTAAAATAAACACTGACAGCTTTGATGTCAGGAGCGCCAGGAGGATTCTGTGGAAGCGCTGCCCAGTGCCAACTCACTCCACTGGTAGATACTCACTGATGCAGAGATGACACAGACACTATCTGGAGCCCCAGGGAGCTCACGCGCGGCTGGAGACTTGGACAACCACAGCCCTGGTCCCAACACACCCAAAAGAGGCGCAGCGCGACCCCCTTTACCTTCACAGCTTGATTCTTGGTGTTGACAGGAGAGTTCCTCAAGGCAGCGTGAAACGCCCGAAGCATGTCCCCTGTGCATCACCACCAGTTAAGGATGGCTAGGCTCAAACATGCCCATGCTTTTATGAATGAACTCATCTCAAAGACAGCTCAAGAGTAGAGTCAAATGGCATCTTATTCACAGCCACCCACCACCGCGGCTTCCAGGTGGGCAAAGCCTGTTTAGAGGGTGGCCTATAGCTTTTCTGAGCCACAAAGAGGGTGGAGGGCACCTCTGCAAACTCTGCATGCCTCTTTCTACCACCCCCTAATCCATCCCCCTCAAAGCAAGTCTGGATGCTCCCTCCCTCCATCCCTGAAAGTAGCTAAGCAACTGCCCTCACAGGCTAACTTACAGCAAAATCTGATTGAATGCACGCGAAACTGCTCGGCAGGGGATAGCGTATCCACCCTGCTGGATCCTCACAGCAACCATGCGGTTATCATTCCCATCTTGTCATTCACCAGAGGGAAGAACGAAGGCACAAACCGAGGTCTCCTAACTTTTACCTTCCAAGACCTACTGAGGCCAGCAACGTCCCAACAGCTACCAGGAGGGAGATTTATTCATCTAAGAGAGCTTTGCCAATAAATGAGCCAATCTTCCCTCATCCTCCAAACTTCAGTTACAATCCTGACATATTCTTTGCTGAATTCTGAATACCCAGTACGCAAAAGAAAATTACAATCTGGGTTAGGTCCCCAAAGGTGACACCTATTTTAAACTGAATTACATCAGCCGACTTTCATTTCCTCATCTGAAATACTGGCTTCAGCCAAAAAGCTTCAAAAATAGAACAAGGAATGGCTTCTGCCCAATAAGGCCTCTACTCCTGTTCCTGCGGCGATACCCACATGTGAAACAAAGCCGAGTCCCGTTTTCCCAAGTGTGGGCTCCATCTTGACTGAACTGGGCCCATGCCACTCGGAAGCCACACAGAAGCCACTCCTGCCACCTTCCAAGCCCCTGCTAAGTTCTGATCCACCTTCTGCATTTGAGGGGCAGCCCACTCCCTATCTCTGTCAGCTTTGGAATTCCTCTTCTCTCTGCCAGGCAAGGGCCAGTCTGATATCAGCCACTGATAACTTCCACCTCAGAATTCTTTTCTAATTTGGTGTCCCAGAGCAATAAAGAGTCCCAGAGGCTTTAAAAAAGAAATACAGGCTGGTGTTCTTCACTATCCAGTATGGTTGACAAACAAAATCACTCAGAAGGTGAGTAGGATAACTAGTCCATGGAGGCAAAAAGAATCACTGCTTTAAAGTCACCTCTCTGTAGTACCAGTCTACCAAGCATTCACTGTATTGATGGGTTAAGAAAGGGCCGTCAGCGGCTGGGGAGATATGGGGAGATCTGGGGAGCTGGGAAGGCATTCTAGTTCCCAAGCTGGCCTCCACACTCAGCTGGCTTCAGGCTCTTCCAGAGATCAGGCAGTAAGACTGGGGAACTCTGCCCAACTCCTAGCTTCCTCTAGATCAGGGTTTTTCAGCCGTGGAACTACTGCCATTTTAGACCAGATGATCGATGTGGGGTCTATTTTATGCATCATACAATATTTAGCAACATCCCTGGCTCTACCCACTAGGTTCCAGTAGCACCCCTCAAGACGTGACAATCAAAATATCTCCAAACACTGCCAAATTCCCTCAGGGGGAGGAAAGTGAAAAATCACTCAAAACCACTGCGCTGAACAGATCCCTGCTTCAAAGGACCAGAAAGTGCTTCAGAGAGGAAAAAAGGAATATTACTTTAAAACCCCTACAAGGTCTCAGATCCTGTACCAAGTGCTTTCATATGTCATCTTATTACTGCTAACAACTCTGTGACAAAAATCATATTTCTCACTTTAAAGACAATGAATTTGAGGCTCAGAGAAGGGAAGAGACCTGCCCAAGGTCAAAAAGCTAAGCTGTCCAGCTGGCCTTCAAACCCAGGATGCCTGAATCCAAAGCCAAGCTCTCTTTACAATCCCTTGCTGCACTCCACCCACTGACCCATGCAGCATGACAAGGACACCTGCTATGTGCCCTGTGCTGTGCTGAAGCCTTCTGGGCCACTGTTCAGCAATGCTCCCATGGAACCTATAAGGTCAGCATGGTTCTCCTTCTTTTAACACAGAAGGATGCTGATCTTCAGAGGGTATGTGACCTCCTGAAGGTCACACAGCTATGGCATGATATAGTTGGGTCTGTGTGGATGAACAGTCTGCGCTCTTATTTCATGTGTTATTTGCCACGACTTGCTTCCATACACAGTACTAAGACAGGCATCCTACCTATATCCACCTATTCTAATCAACTCCTATCCCTACTCCCCTCACTTCTGTCCTAAGATTCCTAGAAGCCTGTTCTACAACTTAAATTCAATGATCTAATATGGGTCCAACATCTGGCGCATGGTAAGGCCTCAGTAAACATTAGTTCCTTCCTCCTCCCTCCCTGGGCCCCGTATTTGCTAGGATTTCAGTTCTCATCCACTAACCTCCCTTTCCCTAATCCCAAGAGGTACAGTCTCCATGGTAACGAGGTTTCTGATATTACAATTAGTGAAGAAAATACCATCCCCTGGATGTGCTAAGCTGAGGCCTCCAAGCAGCCTCAAAGAACCTATCACTAGTCAGGGTCATACAAGAGATGACCTTCAATAGGTTCCTGCAGCACCGGAACCAAGACAGCAGATAACCAGACCTTCTTCTCTCCATCTGTGGATGGTCCTGAGCCACAGGCCTGACCTTGGAGCCCTTCTGGCACCACCTGCCCATGAATGAGGTCCTGCACCAGACGGCAGAATCAGCCTTCCCTCATGGGGGTCCTTCTCATGCCGCCAGTTCACCAATGGGGTAAGCAAGGTGATCCCTGATGGGGCAGGAAATACAAGTTTGTACACATATTTGAATACACCTTAGAAAAAACATTCCTCTCTAAAGTCTGAAGGTTTTTGTTTTAAAGACACACTGAACACTGCAGGACTCCTCCCAAAGGCAGTCTATGGGCCTGACTTCTCAAGCTGAGTCAACTGATTAAAGACCCAGAACCTGATTTATATACAGCATGAACTCCAGCCTTGACAAGGGTGGGGGAGGAGCGGGCACTTCCTGTAACACCATTTGAATAAGAAAAATCCTTCCTGTGAGAAAAAGTCAGTTTCCTGTGTTCAAACTGCTAAGGGACCAAGCAGGCTGTGACAACCACCTCTATTTTTAATCGTTTTCTAAACGCTTGTTTTCCGTGGCCACAAAAATAGTCATTTCCAGTCGTGGGGCTCTACTTTTACATTTCACTTTTCGCTCTCTGGTTTTTCTTAGCTCTAAACTACTAGTTTTTCCCACTGCCTCCTGCACAAGGTTATTTGGGGGAAGGGAGCCAAAACTTACTTGTTGAATGTGGCTTAGACCATCAAGGTCCAAAGCCCAAGGTGTTGGTAGGAAACAGAACAGGTGAGAAAGACTGGCATTAAGCTAGAGGGTCAGATTGATTCTGGGGTGGGAGGTGCACAATCAGGGCTGGATTAAGGACTTCAGCCTTCGCTCCCCCTTGTGTCCTTTCTTCCCCACTGCCATCCACCCACCTATTTTTGTGCGGTGCTGCAACCAAGCCCGAGACCCGAGAACTGCCCAGGAGCCGCCCTGGCCGCTCAATTACTCAGTGGTGGCTCACCTCGGCCCCTCCCGCGGGTCAAGCCCGAGTATGACCCCATTTCCTGCAAGGCGGGATGGAGTGATGCGGTGTCCAAGGAAAAGACAGCCGGAGGGAATGAGGAGGCACGGGGAAGAAAGGAGACTCGCAGAGGAATACGCGGCCTGCGGGGTCAGAGGCTCGTCCGGCACGCTCCCGGGGCCGCCAAGAGCCGGTCTTACCGAGGTCCAGGGACCGCGTGGGGCTGCGATGCTGCGGCTCCGAGAGCCGGGGCCAGAGACCAGAGAAGTGAGGAGGCCGGATCACAGGGAAGCGGGGGACATTCGTACCGAGGAAACCCAGCCCGAGGGGAGCCGGATCAGAAGGCAGTTGGGAGACCGACCAGAGAGGGCCAGGGGTTAGACAAGTGGGGAGCCAGCCTGAGGGGCCGGGGCTCGGGATGAGAGAAGTGGGAAGGCCGAGCCAGAGGGGAGCCCGGGCCGCCGCGCAGGGGAAGGATATTGCCGCAGGAGCCCGTCCACCTCGCTGGGGTCCGGGCCTGGCTCGCCTGCCGCCGCCGCCGCCTCCTCCTGCTCGTCCACAAATTTGTTCTCATCAAACTCGTCGATGTCCACCCGACGGAAGCGCGAGGACAGCGTGTTCCGGGCCATGGCGGGGGCTCAGCGCCCGCTCAGCCGGCTCCGCTCCGGGTCCGACCTCCGCTCCACTCCGCTCGCAACCGGCTCGCGCTCGGGGGCGGGAAGCGGCCGCCCGGCACCTCCTCCTCCTCCTCCGCGCGCCGCCGCCGCCCGCCCACTTCCGGCCCACGCCGGAACAGGAAGTGCCGGTGGGTGGGGGCGGAGCCTGGTGGCGGCAGGGCTGGAATCGCTGGTTAATGTGATGGGTAATGCGCTTGGTAGTCGCCCCTACTGCCCCCCGTCAGACTCTCATCTTCGTGGCGCCTCAGTCGTTCCGTCTCAGGATTGGGCGCCCAGCCCTCGAGAAGCCTAACATCGTGGACGCCATTATTGCGCTCGTTCTTCGGCCTCTGTTCTGCATTCAAGGAGCCCCTAACTCTGGAAGAGGCTGGCGCTGGCACAGCGCGGACTGCGGGGGTCATAACTGGCCAGACTGAGCAGGCACGATGCCCCCGGAGAAGGCGCCTGACTCTGTCGAATACCGGGCAGGCTTTTTGGAGAAGAAACATTCGAGCCGAGGCCTGAGGGTTGAGTAGGAGAGTTCTTATGCCCCGGGGAATGACTGTGGTGGGGGGAGCCCAAGTCTCAGGTTTTAGGAGCCTTGAACGCCACCACACTGAGCTCAGAAGAGGTGGCTTCTGCCTCGTACACAGTGACCCTACTGTTAATAGACTAGGAAACTTTGAAAGACGTTCAAAGTGTATCTAGGGTGCTGACAAGATGGTGAAGACCTTTGGACTTGAGGGTGCGGTGGCTCCGCGCGTGTGTGTCGCGGGGAGGAGGAAATGAGATGACCCTGGGGCCACCATCCTGGCAGGAAGGGTGAGGTCCTGAGGGCTGAGAAGATGGGCCTGGCTGAAGAGGCATATCCCGGTAGGAAGCCTAGCATCTAAGATGGGGGTGGGAAGAGGTAGGGCAGAGTAAAGGACGACTCTGGTGTCAGGATTAGGAGCCTGGGCTGGTGTTATTTGAAGGGTTCCGTTAATGGTCCTTAGCCTTTGCCTAAATTAGGTCTTTGTTTTCATATAATAGTACTCTTTTTAATAAAGGTCAATGAAATATGATTCGTTTTTATTGTTTTGAATATTTCTCATTGAACTATGTCTGCAGATCAAAAAAAAAAAAAAAAAAAAGCCAGACTATGATGCCGCCTAATCACTGGTGCTAAAGATAGACTCCTGCAGTGGAAATAGGTACTGAATAAAAGTCTCAGGTGTTCTGGAAACAGGCAAAGCTCACCTGCCTTTCATCATTATATGTTTGAAGAAAACTTTGACCCAGGCGGGCCACAAGACAGCAGAAATTCATATCCCCCAGAACATCCTGGTCAAGGGGAACTTTAAATCAGAAATGCCCATTTTACAAGTAAAGAAATAGCCTCTAAATAAACTGGTGAATGAAATAATGTCCCTGCTTATACTATTGGAACTCCAGTCTGGTCAGGGAGGTTCATTTAAAAACTCTGGACTATACTGTGTCAAGGATGACTGTGCTGAGGGGGAAAATAATCATACAGTGCTTGAGAGTACTAAAGTGGTCAAGAGAGGTGTTCCTGAGGAGGTGACACTGATCAGGGACCTGAAGAAAGCGAAGGAGGGAGCCAAGCAAAGGCCCAGAGGCAGAGCAGACTTGGTGGATTCCAGAAACAGCAAGGCCATACTGGAGCAGGAGAGTGAGAAGAGATGAAATGGAAATGGAAGGGAGGCAAAGATGTGGACTTAACTCAGATGGGACAGCCCTGGAAATTCTGGACAAAGCAGTGGCATGATCTGACAAATATGGAAAGGGTCCCTCTAGCAGCTATATTTAGAACACATGGGAGCAAGAGGCAAAGTAGATGATTTAAGAGATGACACCAATGGTCCAGTGACAGGCAATGGTAGCTCAGGCCAGGCATATGCCGATAAGAGTGGTAGGAAGAGGTCAGATGTATTTTGAAGGTAGAATTAGGTTGTGGATTGGATGTGGCATGTAAGAGGAACAGGGGCATCATAGATGACTCCACATTCAGAAAAGATGTACACCATCATTAGTTCTAATAGAACTATAAGCGTTTGGGAGCTGTGACAGCAAAGCCCCCGTGAACTATTTGACTTCCATTTAAGATTAATCCATGGCAAGATTGCCCTCTGCCCTCTCCTCCCCACATGCCCCTATTTCCTGAAGGTTTCCCACTGTGGTCTGGGGCAAGGCTCACTAATTCATTCATCCAACAAGCATTCACATGCTGGGCCTAGAGACTAGAGAAATCAAATCAGGTGTCAGCCTTGGTTCTGCATCCAGAGAACTTCCAGGCTGGCTATAGAGAAAACACATTAACCATTTTAACTCAGTATGTTTGGAGCTAAAGAGAGGATTGCACAGAAAGCTTGGGACACAGGAAGTTGTGTCCCAATTTATTCCAAGCCTAAGGTCCATTAACAACCCCAGAGGGGATGGGAGAAGGCTCCCTGGAGGTGACATCTGACAACAACAAGGGGGCAACCTGGCATTAACTAGAACTCTAAGAGGTGTTGTTGGTGTGTCTTTGTTAATGGCAATGGAGTGACACTGGAGCACTGATTCTTTGATTGCAGCAACAACGAAACTGCCCAATCAGAAAGCCTGAGCACCCTCCCTGCTTTGTGAATTTCCCTTCAACTTTCAGGGCCCCACTCAAATGTTCATTCCACTGAGCTACTGTTAGTATCAGATCTTGTGATATCAGTTTTCCGTGTTATGTTCCTAATTCGTATAAATATCCCATTTCACAGATGAGAAAAACGAGACTGAAAGAAGGGAAAGCACTTGCCGAGTCTGGGCTAGCTAGCATCAGGCAAGAGAACAAGAATCTGAAACCAGGTCAGGTTCACTTAAAAAAGACCTCGAGTGTTCTTTCCTCTGCTACAGGCTGTCTCTATTAGAATATTTATGGAGTTGGATTATAGCTGTCTGGCCCCGGCCCTGCCCGCCCACCTCGGACTTTAAATTTCTCCAAGGCTGGTGCCGTGTTAATTTTTGAACATCCTCAGTCTTCATCCCCTCCACCCCCATAACTCCAGCACCCAGCTCAGAGGAGCTCGAACTAGGCGACCTGCAGAGATTAACGGAATGAATGAATAAATGAATGGACAAACAAATGACTGAGTGAACGAATTGGAGTCCGCACTATGCTCTCTCAGGCAAACTGCCTCTCACCCCGGGCCTCGGTTTCCCCAACTGCGTTGCTAAGTAACCTCGGAGGCTGGAAGAAGACGCGGTAACCACACAGGTGGGCTCGGGGAGCGGTACCACTCGCTCCTCGCTGCGTACGGAGGAGGGGGACAGAAGGGGCGGAGCCCCGCTGCGGCACTATTGGCTGCGTCCGCCGTCACCCGGTAGTAGTTGCAGGGGTCAGCTCCGCCTCTTCCTCTTTCTCTCCTAGCAGGCGGCGGCGGAGGACTCTTGTTGCAGCTATGGTGAGGATTGGAGCATCGAGTACCATCCGTGCACTCTGGGGGTTCGGGGGCTGTGGCGGAGAGCGCGGGGTTAACTCTGGGGTCCCATCTACCAGCCGGGCCGGTGGGGCGCCGTGCTGAATGGCTTAGCACCACCCTAATCAGCCTCCGTCCTATCGCTGCCGCCTTAGGCGAAGAGAGACGGGCCCGCGCTGCTGGGGCCTGGGTCTTTCCGTCTGCGGAATCGGGATAGCGGCCCAGCTTCGTAGCAGGCCTGTGGTGGGGGGAGTGCTGGGCCCCCGGCACGCTCGGGCCCCAGGGCGAGGCGCGCGTCCTCCTGGGGCTGGCTACGGCGCTGGTGGAGGCCTCGGTGAGCGGCGGAAGAGGAGACGGCGCCGCCGGGCGTTTGACCCAGATACTTTCTTGCACACAGGCCAAGATTAAGGCCCGAGACCTTCGTGGCAAGAAGAAGGAGGAGCTGCTGAAACAGCTGGACGACCTAAAGGTGGAGCTGTCCCAGCTGCGCGTCGCCAAAGTGACAGGAGGCGCGGCTTCCAAGCTCTCCAAAATGTAAGTGAAGGTACCCCAGACCACGGCCCTCTGATTGGGGGAGCGGAATTTGTGTGCATCGGGAGCATTTGTGGATTTTTGAAGTTGTCTTAGGAAGGTGTCCGTTTAAGTGCTCACTCAGTGGATCTGTGGGTTGGAATGTCACACCTAACCAGCCTGTCCAGGCTCACCTGCTCACGCCCAGACACGTGGGAGAACCTCTGCCTTTAACCGCATGGTACTTTTTTTCCCCCCCGGAGTGCTCTTGTTAAGCTTATTTGGCTGGAGAAAGAACTGGGTGTCCCTGTAGACGAATTTTAATGCTGCCTTCAAAAGCCTAACTGCACCTTGTTCTTTTCACTTCTCATCAGCCACTTGAATTTCTTACCCTCACTTGGTAAATGAAGTCTGTCCATCTGGACACAAATTCCACTTCTGCCATATCCTCCCTTATGAGCAGGTTGGCTCACCAGCCAGTTCCTTTTCCTCTTCTCTGAAATGGGCCCCCAGCCTTCCTACCGTGGTGAGAGGTGATCAGATGAGTTTGGGAACAATAAGCATGTTTTGGGCTAAATCCTCAAAATCAGGTTTACCAGCTATCTACTGAGTGAGCCTCTCCTCATCCCAATGTGCTTCTTAGTCAGCATGACATAGGTTCACCTTTCCCCAGCTGGTTCCTAGCTTTAGGCTCTCCTGCCCCATAGTACTTCTCCTTCCCAGATGGCCCCTGTTGTTACTCCTTAAAATAATCCTGCTTCCCCAGCTCATGTCATGATTCCTTCCATTCAGCTCTTTCAGATAGGCATTGTTTAGGTCGGTTTCATGCCCCTGGCCTGGAAGGTCTTCTCCAATCTACCCTCCACCACTCCTCATTAAGCCTCCTCAGTGGACACTCAACCCTTCCCATTCCCACTCCTGGGATGCCGGTCTCCAGTAGTGTCTCAGGTCTCACCCCCAGAGTCCTTCCTCCCAGGCTGGGTTAGGTGCCTCCTGGGTGAGTATGGATGAGCTGGTGGGGATTGTCCCTGGATTGTGAGATCTAGGTCAGGCCCTGGACGAGGTGCTTTGGGGGACGCCGTGTGTCTTCACCATCTTCACTGACATCTTTTGTTTTTGTAGCCGAGTTGTTCGCAAATCCATCGCCCGTGTTCTCACCGTCATTAACCAGACTCAGAAAGAGAACCTTAGGAAATTCTACAAGGTGAGTAGGGGTGTGTGGGGGCAATGCTGGGCTGAAGGGAGCAAAGTTCCAGCTCTCCCTTGGCAAGAGGGTTAGTATGAAGTGGTTCTTCTGGGGAGTGTGGACCAGGGCTTTGCCCAGGTGTAGTTAGGCTATCCAGAGCCTTCCCAGCTTGTAGGTGAGTTCACCTTCTTTCAGCATCTTGCACTAGCATATGGCCTGCAGACTGCATTTCCTCAGGGTTGCAGTTAAGAAAACGGTATAGTGGGAGTCTGGCTGGAAACTTGGGTTTTGGATGCAGCCTGACCAGCTGAGTGAGTTTGAACAGTCCACGGGGACTGACTGTTAAACATTTGCCTTATTAGCACTGTGTTAGTCACTGTTAAGCACCTGACATCCTTGTTTTTTGGGTGAGGACCCTAAAGCTCTGAGAGGTTAAGTTGCTCAGGGCCACCTACAATTCATGGAGTGATTTGGCCTAGGTTCCAAACCATGTCTTTGGGAGTGATGGAGTGAGTGCTCCTGGGAGATTCCCACAGGTGTCTGACCCCCCCAGCCTAGGATTTTGACAGCCTTTTTTTTTTTTTTTTTTTTTTTTGGTCCCATCCTTAAAGTAGTCTTATCAGGGTTCAGGCAGTGACATCGAACCAGTAGGAGACCGTGCGTATATGCGTGCATTCATTTTATTATAGGGAGTTGGATTATGTGATTATGGGGCTTGGCTAATAAGTCCAAACTCAGGCTGTCTAGAAGAGAAGATCATGGGCGGGCTGGAAGTCATGACACAGGTTGAAGCTACTATCCTGCCGTGGGATTGCTTAGGGAAAGCCCCAACCCTGCCTTTAGTGCCTTTCAATTGATTTTTTCAGGCCCACTCAGATTACCCAGGATATTCTCCTAATTAAAATCAACTGATTAGGGGCTCTAATTACATCTACGAAATGACTTCAATTCCCAAATTAGTGTTTGAATAACTGGAGAGTTTGACATTTTAAAAAAAATAAGCCATCATGGCATGTCTAGGCTAGCTTCCCAGGGGACACCAGCATGTGGGGGTTGGGAGGGTATACTGCCACCCCAGATGTATGCTCATTTGGGAATGTTTTTCTGAAGATTGGGCCTGAAGCTTTCATCAGGCTCTGAGGGGACCAGACAGGTGGGGGCCTGGAAGCACCGTCTTTGTAACCACCCAGTGAGTGCACGCATACCAGACGCCATTCAGGGAGGTGGAGGTGAAGTCTCTGCTGTCACTGTATCCAATAGTTTTTCTGCAGTCACAGGCATGTTATGTACCTGCTCTGTCCAATACAGTCACCTCTGGTCATGTGCCTATTGCGCACTCAGTGTGGTTATGGTGACTGAGGACTGAATGTTTAAACAGTACATGTGGCTAGCGGCCACTGTCTTGGATGGCAGGGCTCTAGGGTCTTAGTAAGTTTGAAAAAGACAAGGTCCTGATCCGTGCCACCTGATGTGTGGATGGACAGAGACTTGTACTTCCCAGTTTCCTCCAGAGCTTGCCCTCATCTCCTTTCTGCAGTTTTCTGCCCCGAGGCTGTTCACGACCTGAACCCCATTTACCTCCCATGTGCCTGCCCTGTGCCTACCCCCAGGCCGTTGGTAATTCCCAGAAAGAGCCTGAGCTGTCATTGTTCAGGACTTCTGTGCACTCTTTTCCTCCCCCTTTCAATTGGTATCCACGTTGCTTGCTTTTGAGGCTATTGCCAGTTAATTAGGTGAATCGTCCCCACTGATGAGCCGCTTGTTATTGGTTCAGTCTTCTCCACTGGGCCGGGAGCTCCTTGAGCAGGGACTAGATCTGATTTGTTGCCAAGCCAACACCCAGTACCGTGCCTCAAGCCAAAGAGGTCCCAGGGGACCTTTGCAGAACAAAGGGGAGACCATGAGAGCTGCCTTAGTCTACACCTGCTCACTGGGAGCAAGTGGGGCAGGACTGAATGGGAGCCAGGGGCAGAGAGACGATGGCCCTGTTAAAGGTCTGGGAGGAGGAGTAGCAGGAGGCCGCCAAGGCAGAGGAGGGGGCTGTGCCTCTGAGCAGGATGACTTTGGCCAAGCTGAGGGGCTCGTGTTAAATGGGAACGTTGTCACAGGGAACACCACAGGGATCTGGCAGACCCTCCTGATTTATGAAGCACCAGGTTAAGTGCCACCCCCCCCCCCAGTTTGCATAATTTACACCAAGATAACAGTGGCCATGCCCAGGACTTGGTGGGTGCCACGTGCCCTTGACTGGGTTGGGTGTGATGTTGACTCCATGGCAGGGAATCAGACAGGTGGAAAGAGCACTGAGTAGGAAGTTGGTTCACTTGGGTGCAAATCCCAGTTCTGCCACTGCTTTGCTGAGATTTTCAGCCCAGTAATTTAACAGACTTTTTAAAAAATAGGGATTATCTCTCCCCACACCATTGAATTTGAGGAAATTATATTAACTAGTGAGCAAGGTATATGTCCTGCTTACATCTCAATGTGTCCCTAGTACCATATTGATAGTCCCCTGCTAGGCTGGGTGTCATACAGCTCCTTATACATATGTCTACAAACTACTCTCCCCAGCCCAGCCATGCACCTCCATCAGTCACTTCCCAGCATTTCCCAGTGCCCTCCCAATAGCTTAGCTCCAGTAACGGGGCAGCTTTAGCTATTGCAAAAACTCCTAAACCCTGGTCCTCAGATTCCCCCTGCTCTCCATCACCCAGGGTAAGAAGTACAAGCCCCTGGATCTGCGGCCCAAGAAAACACGTGCCATGCGCCGCCGCCTCAACAAGCATGAAGAGAACCTGAAGACCAAGAAGCAACAGCGGAAGGAGCGGCTGTACCCACTGCGGAAATACGCAGTCAAGGCCTGAGCATCACGACGTCAATAAAGCACACACTGGCTGAGTTGCTTTAAGTTTCCAGGTGTTTGAACTAACCGTGGGCTGGTGTGGCCCTAGTTATGGTTACCGGTGGCTGATGGATTTTGGCAGGCCTGCCTGCAAGCCGTTGGCTGCCCTGGTATGGGGCTGTGACAGTTGTGGCTTCAGGGAACTCTTGGGTACTCTGTTATGATTACTTTGGGCCTGTGGAATGGACCTGCCCTGACTGTCCTTTCACGAGTTCATTCTGCCAAGTCCACACACCCTGGCAGGGAGAGGCAGGGTATGCGGTCTGAGAGCCAGGCATGGTAGCGTTGTCTTTGAGAGTCTCCAGGTGATTTGATCAGGCTGTGAATTTGGCGTCTCACCTAATCAGCAGCTCCAGACACTAAAAGTTTTCCATCTGGGGTGAAGACACAGGCGTGGGCCACATCCAGGACTCCCTGCCAAAAACAACACGTCACGGGCTCTGGGGATGCGAGTCCTTCCTGCCCCCAGCCCCCTGGCAAGTCTTCTACTATGCCCTTGGGTGCTACTGCCACAGGCCTTACCATCAGGGTTTCAATGCACTTTCCCGTGTTGCAGTCCCAGACTTTGATCTACAGATAGAAACAAGCAGAAAGGTAGAGCCTCACCACACAAGTACCTTTGAAATCACCCTAACCAACATCTTAACCTCTTGGACTGGGTTTTGTTGTTCTGTGAAGTATATTTAATAATGCCCAACCAACATGATACTTGACGTAAAAATTCAGTGTGATACAATTTTCTTTCCCCTGAAGCTGTTTGAATCATAGAAGTGTCACTAACATTTGGACCAACATAGACCTTAGTGCCAGGCACTAGTTGCAGAAGTGGCTGACATCTGGGTCCTGCCCTTGGGACCCTCCTGTTTAGGGCATATAGGGACGTGGACCTTTCTGGACAGAGTGCCGAGGGCTCTGAGAGGGAGGATGTGGGGGTAGCAATTTGCCAGGAGGAGAGGCCTAGTGGGGTGTGGTTACCATGTGAGAGTAGCCAGCGCTGGCCAGCTGCAACCCGTTGGGGGAGAAAGCTATGCTCTTCACCCACGTGGCGTGCCCTTTGAGCTGGAGAAGCAGGCTTCTGGTCAAGGGCTTCCAGATGTGGATGGTCTTGTCCCAGGAGCCAGATGCCTGAACAGCAGACAGCTTGTCATCCAAGGGTTTGGGGCCTGCATGCTCGCTGGGCCCCAGAATGGCTCATGACCTCCAAGGATCTTGCAGCCAGCAAAGGGCCAGCCTAGAACCCAGGGCAGCCTAGCTCACCAAGAGGCCAGAAGCTGAGTAGCATAGACAGCTGATGTTGCCACTGTGACCCTCCAGCTCCTGGTAGAAGATCTCTGGGGTCCTTGCCCGAAGGTCCCAGATGCGAATGGTGGAGTCCCAGGAGCCAGTGGCCTGCAAACAGCAGCCCTGAGCCTGGACCAGCCAGCCCACACCCCTGGTTCCTAGGCTGAGTGGACTCGGAAAGTAGGCGCCATTTCACCAGACCCTGTGGAACCCCATCTTACAGAGAAGGGGACAGGCTCAAATGAGCAAAGTCACCCAGCCAAGGTCTGGAATTAATAACCACTGCTTCGTCCCAGGTGAAAAGTGGATGTTGACACCAGGTTTCCTCATCAGGTAGGGCTACTGAGGTGGGGCCCGGCCAGAGGGGATGTGGCTCACCAGACAGTCTGAGCTGGGTGCAAAGTCACTGCTCTGGATGGAGTCTTGGTGCCCAACTAAGTGGCGCAGCATCTGGCCGGACTGAAGGAGAGAGCCCTGAGCCTCGGAGGACAGTCCTGAAGCTTTGCAGTGCCAGATGCTAGGCTTCAGATGGGTCAGACCCAGGACCTCCTTGCGAGGCTGCCTGGGTAGTGTGAGGTAACGCAGGGTCTGAGAGGCTTCCAGGTCTTTGACAGGAGAGGGCAGTCCAGGCAGGGGGAACCTCATGGGCACGAGGGCTGGGAGGTAGCTGCAGCCAGATGTAAGGGGATCTTGGGTACCAGTTGTGGACATGGGCATTGGGGAAGACTGGGAAAGACTTTTCCGCGGCCAGTGTGGAGGGTGCGTGTCTCAGGATCCCAGGCCTCATACCTGCACCTCCCAGAGGATCACCCTCTTGTCCCATCCACCGGATGCCAGCTGCTTCGAGTCAGGGCTGAAGCTGACTGTCTCCACAGTCCGCTGGTGACCTGTGAGGTGGCACAGTACACAGAGCAAGGTTTGAAAGGGACCCCAGGCCTGGCTTGTTGGCTCCCAGTCCCATCCAGCCCACTTACCCTTTAGGACCTGGAGGCACTTTGTTTCTGCTACATCCCACAGGCGGATGGTGCGGTCACAAGAAGTGCTGGCAAAGAGGCGGCCGTCAGGGGAGAAGCGGCAGAACTTCACGGGGCCTGGGGTGGGTGGCTGTGGTTAGGGAATAGGGCACTGCCCTCCACCTCCAGCCCTTGCATTTGGACACCTGCTAATAACTCCAGCCTTGCAGCCTACCTCCTCTGTCCACTTCTA